>VVHJ01044433.1:11073-29024 GCA_015107715.1 Tylochromis polylepis | reverse complement strand
TTCATTTTCAACCTTTCGATATTTTAACCTCCTTCTTAAGGGTAAGTGCTGAAAGTTCTTCTTATAATGTATGGTTCTTACAAGTCATAATATATCTATATAGCTTTCTAAAGTGCCTGTTTTTCAAAGGCAGTACTGAGATTACACTGTTCGTCAAGTATTTTACTTGCTGGTTTCACTGTTATGTTCTGGTCTATGGGTAAGTGAGTGCAGCATAAGGGTTAAACTGTGTCTCTGCCTTGGACCAAAAAGACATAAGTTCAGCTGTTCGCAATTAAACTCATCCAGGAAGCCACAAAAGAACCCAGGTGTACATCTAAAGAACTGCAGGCCTCACTTAGCTAATGTCAGAGTTCATTATTCAAGACGGGGCCAAAAAAATGATATACATGGGAGAGTTCTAACAACGAAGCCACTGTTGACAAAAAAGAAAAAGAAAAAAAAAACCCATCTTAACTTACATTTGCCAAAAGACATCTTAACAATCCCCAAGTTGGAAAATTCCACAGAAAACAATGTGTCAGCCAGGGGAACAGGGAAGCCTGGAGGAGCCCTGGCTCTGAGACAGACAGGAAGAATAAAATCATGCACACATGCATATGCATAGATATAAGAGGATGGAGGAGAAACAGACAGAAAATGACAGGTAGACACAGGAGGACCAGGGGATGTTGTTACGGTCCTGGCCGGGCCAGGTGGATGGGTGGATGGGGTGTGTCTGTCCTCTTAAATTTTTTACAGGTCTTGGCTGGGCGGAGCCGGCTTTTGCTGACTGGTCCCCGGGGTGGAGGAGCCGGTTTTAAAATCCCTTACCAGCAGTCATCCGAGGGCGTTCAACTGACAGCAGCAGACCTGACCTTGTCCCCCAAACTCTGTATTCGTGATTCTGGCCTTTGTAAATAGCTGTGTATTTGTAAATAGTTGGAAGCAGAAGGGGTGAACTGTCGTTTTATTTTACCATGTTATCTCCTGTTTATTTTGTTAGGGAGTTAGGGATTAGCACTTTGTCTTTTGTTTCGTTTTTTTCACTTAAAGTTTAGTAAGTATTTTTGGTGGAACTAGATTGCTTTGTTTATTGTTTTGGCCTGGGTTCACCCTGGAGTGAGAAGCTTCCCAAAATGAACGCACCGTACTTTGTATTACGGCTCCTGAGTTTGGTTTTGGGGACCAGGGCGGGGTTCTTTTTTCCTCTTATCTTTTATGTGCGTCCCGTAGCCTAGACCGGGACGTAACAGACTGTGACTAATGTGACATGAACATAATCCTGAACAGGTACATGCAGGAAACTATGACGTGAAAACATGAAACATGAACATGACCTGAACAGAATTATGAAAATCCATTAACCTGACATGACACGGAGGGAAAATACACAGACGACCTGACAAAGACACCATGAACACACAGACTAAATACACACAGGAGGTGATCGGGGAAGTGGAGACACATGAGGAAACAGCTGACTCAAATGAACACTCGAATGAACTGGAGCAATTTGTGGAGGGGCTGCCGGCGGAAACAGCAAGGTGGGTCTGGTGCCACCGGCCCGTGAGCCTGAAGGCAGCTTTCACATTGGTGGAGAACCACCTGGCTGCCAGAGTGGAGGAGCCCGGGAGTGGCAGCCGACCACCCGGCAAGTGAGGTCCCGCTGGCTCCGGAAATTCCCCTGACGGGAGATTTCCCACTGGAGCAGTCTCGTGATGACACCCTACCCTCAGCCTTCGACCAAGTGATAGAATTTGATGGTCATGTGGTGCGCCCTGAAGCCATGCGGACCTACCCGCGCTTCGTATTGTTAAAAGATGGTCAGGTTATATCTAGTGAGTTGTGACACTCGCATGGAGGAGACACACACCCAGTTGTTGGTGCCACAAAGCCGCCGGGAAATGATTTTCCAGGCGGCTCACTATAACCCCATGGCAGGGCATATGGGATATGACAAGACTCTGGAGCGAATAATGGCCCGATTTTATTGGCCGGGCATCCGGGTGGATGTGCGCCGCTGATGCGCATCCTGTCCTGAATGCCAACTTGTTAACCAGCCGGCCATACCAAAAGCGCCTTTGCGCCTGCTCCCATTAATAGAGGTCCCATTTGAGCGCATTGGCACCTCATCTGGCCATTTCACCGGAGTGCATGTGGCTATTGCTTTGTATTAATTCTGGTGGATTATGCAACGCAATACCCGGAAGCAGTGCCGCTGTGCACCATTTCTGTAAAGAGTGTGGTGCAGGCACTGTTTCAGCTCATCTCCCGAGTCGGTATTCCAAAAGAAATACTGACTGACCAGGGCACATCATTCATGTCGCACACACTGAAGGAACTGTACGAATTATTGGGCATTGAATCTATTCGGATCAGCGTCTACCACCCTAAGACTGACGGGCTGGTGGAGCAGCTGAATAAGACTTTAAAGTCCATGATTCGGAAGTTCATACACGAGGATGAATGCAATTGGGATCGCTGGTTAGACCCTCTGTTAGTTGCAGTGCGGGAAATGCCCCAGACGTCCACAGGATTTTCTCCCTTTGAACTGCTGTTCGGCAGGAAACCGCGTGGGGTGCTCGACCTAATTAAAGAAAGCTGGGAGGAAGTTCCAAGCCCGCAAAGAATGAGATTCAGTACATGCTGGATCTGAGAGCAAAACTCCACACTTTGGGGAGATTATCACGGGAGAATTTGCTCCAGCCTCAGCCTCATCAGCAGCGCCTGTATAACAGAGGGACTAGACTTGGGCAATTTTCACCGGGAGACAAAGTGCTTGTATTACTCTCTTCTTCTAGCTCTAAATTGCTCACTAAGTGGCAAGGCCCTTCAAGGTCACATGGCGAGTGGGGGACATTGACTATGAGGTTGCACGGTCAGACAGGGGAGGGGCCACAGAAATTTATCACCTCAACCTCCTGAAAGCATGGAGAGAGGGTGAAACCGCTTCTCTGGTGAGCCTGGTTAAGAAGAGAGATGAGTTGGGGCCAGAGATGCCAAATTCCACCATTCCCACCTCCCTCATTGTGATGACCATCTCACACAGGCCCAGAGAGCAGATGTTGCCATGTTGCAACAGCACTTTGCAGACATGTTAACCCCCCTGCCTGGCCGTACATCTCTTATCGAGCATCATTTTGAAACTCAGCCTGCCATGACAGTGTGTTCACGGCCCTACAGGCTTTCCGAACATAAAAGGCAAATTGTTCAGAGGGAATTGGCTGAAATGCTAAAAATGGGAGTAGTAGAAGAGTCACACAGCGCCTGGTGTAGCCCCATAGTTGTTGTAGTGAAGAAAGATGGGTCTATATGGTTCTGTGTTGACTATTGCAAGGTGAATGAAGTGTCACGCTTTGATGCTTATCCCATGCCTCGGGTCAACGAGCTCCTGGACTGGTTGGGCACGGCCCGTTTTTTCACGACACTGGATTTAACCGAGGGCTACTGGCAGATTCCCTTGTCTGCAGAGTCCAAGGAAAAAACGGCCTTCTCCACTCTGTATGGTTTGTACCAGTTTGTTACACTTCTGTTTGGCTTGTTCGGAGCCCCGGCCACTTTCCAGCGCCTCATGGATCGGGTGCTGCAGCCACACGCTGCATATGCTGCCGCCTACCTGGATGATGTGATCATCCATAGTAACACCTGGGTAGAGCATGTGCAGTGGGTGGCCACAGTCCTGGAGTCCCTGAGGCAGGCAGGGCTCACGGCCAACCCGAAGAAGTGTGTGGTTGGACAGAGGGAGGTACAGTATCTGGGGTACCACTTGGGGGGGGTGGGCAGGTGTGTCCACAGGTGGAGAAAACAGTAGCTATTGCAGCCTGCCTGCGCCCCAAGACCAAAAAGGAGGTGAGACGGTTCCTGGGGCTGGAGGGTTACTACCACTGGTTCATGCCTGGGTTTGCGGACCTGAACAACCCCTTGACGGATCTCACCCGAAAGGGTGCTCCAGATCAGGTCCAGTGGATGGGGCTGTGCCAGGCAACGTTTGGGCAGGTGAAGAAAGCTCTTTGTGGGGAGCTGCTGCTCCACACTCCTAAGTTTTCCCTCCCTTTTGTCCTGCAGACTGACGCCTTGAACAGAGGGCTGGGGGCCGTTTTGTCCCAGCAGGTAACGGGGGTCAACCTTAGCCGTTAGGTGCTCTACATTAGCCGGAAGCTGACAGAGCATGAGCAAAGGTACAGCACAGTAGAGAAGAAGTGCCTGGCTATCCGGTGGGTGGTTGACTCCCTTCGTTATTACCTCCTGGGACGCTCATTCACCCTCTGCTCGGACCATGCCCCGCTGCAGTGGCTCCACTGCATGAAGGATGCCAACGCCTGGTGGTATCTGGCCTTGCAGCCCTTTAAGTTCAAGGTGGTCCATAGGCCAAGGGTGCAGATGGCTGTGGCCGATTTCCTCTCCCACTCACGGGGGGGTAGGTTCGGCCGGATGGCTCCCCGGCCTTAGTCGGGTGGTGGTGGTGGTGGGGGGTGGCAGAGGTGTGGTCCCTGGCTCAACTGCAGGGGAGGGGTGGTGCAGTGAGCCCAGAAGAGAAGTGTATGTGCTGAAGTCCAGTTGGAAAGCTGTGAGACGGAGGTGCCAAGCCACAACGAACTGACAACAGTGTGTTCATTCAATAAAAGATAACAAATAAACACGAACAGTGTATCGACTCGTGGTCCTTTGCTACAATATTGTACGTGACACCTGAAATATGCGCAAATGGAGAATTAGGCATCACTCTTGCAGGGGGATAACGAAATGAAGATGATATGAGGGAAATCAAAAGAATGCACATTTATAATACATCTTTTTGAAAGCCATATAAATATGAATCATCCCAACAGTTAGCCCAACTGTCAAGGAGGAGATAAATTACATACAGATACGAAGATTAAAACATTTTGGCATGTAAATCCAAACTCCTATAGTGTGTTACAAACTTTTGACTCCTCTCTCCACTAGTTGACGCTTTGATGTCTTCTTCTAACCTTCATCCATCCTCCTTTAATAATTTTCCTATTTTGTCGCAGCTGACCGTGCAAAGACAACATCTTTTGACACAGTCCGTGTTGGATTTTCTTTTTGAAGAAGTTGTATAATCCATTGTTTAAACTTACAGCTGTTTAGTGGGGGCCATGTTGCCAGGTGCAGAAGCATGTTCTCTATATTTAGACAGAAGGTTCTGCTATTTAACAAAAGTAGTTTGCGTAATACCTGTAGTTTAGAGTGTTGGAGTTTAATGAAAATCTACCAGATATGGTAGATTTTCCTGGGGTTGTAGCACTGCAGTGACAATTTTTTTTGATTACTGATAATAACATCTGTGTGTGACAGTGTGTACTTTCCTTCAGACACTTCAGTTTAAGCACGCTGTCAGGGCATTTTTCAGCTGCGGGTTAAGCAGAGGCAGCCCTGAGTACATGAAAAAACTCAAACAAATCACTCTCACCTGCTGCCATCCCCCTCTTCAGCTCCACACAATATCTTGTCATCCCCTAAATTGCTCTGGCTCATCTCAAATTCCCCTTTCCACTGATCCATCCAATTACAGTGTGTGCCTGTGCACAGTGCAGCGACCACACTGTATATCTCCTTGCTCTATGTTTATACAGAGACTATAAGACGTTGAGGTATTTGGGTTATTCTTTTGGTCAGCTCTGCAGCACAACTGAAAATCCCACAAAACAGAATGCTAATTGAGTGTCGGATTGTGATTGGGGGGTGGGGAGTCTAGACTAAAGTCCACGACCCTTCCCTCCCAATGTCAATGTAGTGTGAAGTCATGCTTTACACACTTAGCGGGAATTGGAGACGAAACAGTCTACTGACCCATCTACTGGTTCATATGAAAATAATATCTACAGAATTTATTAGGAAACATAAAGAGGAGAAAAAAACAAGACAAAAATCAAATCCATTAATGAGGTTTCCAAAGAAAATTAAGCATTTCTAAGTGTATTGGAGCCATTCAGCTGCTCTGGTTCTTGTTCACCTTCTGCGTCCACTATACCCACAACTTCATTTTCCCTGCATTTCTCATAGGTGTTTATGGAAAGCCTTCAGCCTTAAAAAAATAAGAGATGGAGAAAAACAGAAAAAAAAAATCCAATGTAGAGTTTGTGCTAATCAGATGCGAGCAGCCAAAATGCTTGAACCAAATTGTTATTATTAGTGGTTTTGAGGGCTTTGGGCTTGTCGTTTTTGCTATGTTTATATTTCAGATTTTAAGGAATACATATATAACAAATTATGCACATCACCTTCTCATATTAGACAGACGCTGGACGCTGGCATGTAGCTGTAGTGGGTAAGGGTCTGCCAAGGCCAAAAACCACTGGAAAAAGTGTGTGGGCTGAGTCGTGGATTCAGTCAGGTCTTTGTAACATGTGCAGGAGATTTTTCTAGAACATGCCTTAAAGAATGCAGCTGCATTGAGTAGATTTACTAAAGGAGAAGCCTATACCTGTCCGCGGCGTATTAATGAGGCCCGGAATGAAATTAAACCAACAATAACAAGTCATCACATTAAATTTTGCACTGTTGCAGGGTTTTTCCTTCTTAAAAAATATTAAACTGTGCCTTAAAAAACTAAGCAGAGGTACTGACTAGGCCACAGGCAAGAGGACGGCTACAGATTATTGAGAAATGACTTGTGTTTGAGCTCTTCATGTGTTTCACATTTCCCATTCTGATTGAAGTGCAATGGAGCGGTTCTCAACATTTCCCCTGAAGTTTACTAAACTGTGGTTTGAATCCCTGCTATTAGCTAAACAAAGGTAAACAGTGCTGCTGTGATTAAAAGTTAGGACACAGGGAGCTGAAGTCAAGAGCTTTTAATGTCTCTAAATATTCAGTGATGTTCAGACACATATTAGGCTTAATTATATAACACAGAGAACAATTTTGGTTTATTACAACTTGGGCCTTTATTTACCCATTTTTACCATAATTTGTATTAGCTATCATAGCTTGGTGTGTGCAAGCACAATGCTACAAGAAGGTAAAGGTAAATTCAATGCAATCATCATTAAATTTCAAAAGCAATTCAAGAGTAGTCAGTCTCACCAGACTGAACAAGTACCAAGAGCTGGATGAAGTCTGTTCTCTGACTCATTCAAATGAAACACAAAATTATATATGAGATATTTTGGAAGTGCCCCATATTTATGAAGCCCAAAGAACATAAACAGTTGACTGGCACTATGCCATCCTGGAACCTGGAGCCACAGGCTCAGGGCATCATTGTAAACCACTATGAGCTAGCTATTACTTTGAGATCAATTTTGAAGCTGGGAGTTGGTCTGTAAGCTATGATGAATGTTTAAAACAAGCTATTTTTTTTTTCCGTTTGCCTGTTTTCATTTCTAAATAAGCTTTGATAAATTACGGGTTTGTCTAAAGCAACTCTTGCTCACTTCAAAAAAAAAAAAAAGAAGAAGAAGAACTTCAATGCCATTCCTGCCTTTTAAATATATCATGGGTGGATTAGCTTAGCATAAGACCGTGCGCAGGGGGGAGACTATAGCTCTGTCCAAAAGAAAAAATGTATGCTAGCACAGTGGCCACAGGGTTCATTGAAAAGTGATCAGTGGTGGAAAGCAACTAACTGCATTTTCTAAAACACTAAGGCTTTAGTAATACAAGCTTAAAGCCTGAATGGTGATCATTTTACCAACCTCCGGTCGCTAGGGAACTACACAGTTTTACAAAATGCTGATGAGTAGTTATTGTAGTTTGCTAGCTGTTGTGTGGCAAAAATCAGCCAAAAAGATGGTGCTGCAGCAGAAACCTCCTTGTTATTGCTTTGGTTGCTAGCTGGCTATTGCAGTCCTCACAGTTTACATGGAAGACCCCAACTATGAGGGTGAACAGTCTCAGCTATAGCTACAGCTCTGTGAGTAACTAGCAAATGTTTGCAGACAAGTGGTTGTCTTCCAAGTAAACTACAGGCAAACATGGCAACCTGCTAGCGACCAAAGCAATCACAAAGACTTGTAGCACTAGAAACCGGCTTTTTTATGCCAGTAAATTTCAAATCCGTTTAAAAAAAACACGGTGGTTGGCCTCCTTGGGCTCTCGCGCTCTGGGGGGCCTCTAGATGTCCGGGGCATGGATCTCCTCCATGCTTGCTTCATGTCCTGGGGGGCAGGGCTATGGCTCCCCACACCCACTATCAGATAGTTACATGGAGAAACCTTCCGAATACAAGCGTGCTCACGCACACAGGTGTGCACACGGGTGTTCACAGACACACACTATATTTTATTTATTATTGGCTGCTGCCTCAAAGCATACCGTGCGTTGTCGGTCTTGCGTGCTGCTCAGTAACATTCAATATTTATTATTTACTGTTACTTATACTTATCTAGGTTGTTGCTGTGGTCTCCCTACTGTGTTGTTCTCTTTTTGCTTGTTTTCCTTTTTTTGTTTTTTGTTTTTCCCCCCTTCCAGCAGGTGATCCAGCGGATTTTTTTAGTATCTTTTCTCACTGTCCCTCCTCCCCTCTGTTTTTCTTTCCCTCTCCTTTTCTTGAACTTGTCTTTTCTACATCTTTCCCTTTCCTATCCCCCAGTCATGTCTGTTCCATTTGTAATAACTTAAAAGTTAAAAATAAATAATAAAATAAAATAATAAAGATCAATCAAGTGGACCATGGCAAAGCCATAATGATCCACTTGGAAAACTAAACCCACTGGGCATTTTTCTTGGCCTTCAGACAATAATTCTGATTGCTACAGTGCCAAACGGGACAAGCAAAAAAAAAAGAAAAAAAAGCTGCCTTTCCATCATGATAATGAATATAAAGTCTTTGTAGGACCCTGCTAACAGAAACAAAAGTGACAGAATTTAATGTAAATTTTTCTTTAACTTTATTTAATTCTGTCACTAATATACTGGCAAATGGCTAGTATTAGATTAGATGTGAATATACTGGTCATACTATTTCTCTAATATTAGCTAACAGCTAATATTAACAAATAGCTAATCTAATATTAGCTATTAAATAATTTAATATTCACTATTTACCAATATATTGGTAACAAAATTTATAACCCCCGATAAATTTAAAAAGCAAAAAAGAGATTGGAGAAACACGCTTCAATCAAATGATGAGTGTTGATATTTATATATTATAAATATCATATATCAGCACAGTTTGTCCACTGCAGGGTACTCTTGTTGACAACAGGTGTTTGGAATCCCACAAACACAACAACCAGCTGATCTGAGCAGAGTCGGGCAGAGAGCAAACAAGTAATCCACCACTTGTTGGGACAATACAGCTGCATTTTGATATTATCTAAGCAGAAACACATAAATAACTGCACATAAAAATGTTAACGAAAGCTGTTTTTAAGTTTTATGTGCCTGAAAGAAAAAAAAAAGTCAGCTGATGTAGCCGATTTCTAAATCCGTCTTAAAAATCCTACATTGATGAGGCTCTAGTAACAATAATGGATCAATTTCCCAAAAGTTATATAAAACAGGAATCCCCCTTTTAACATGGACCATATGGCAATGTAAACATCAGGAAAGAGGATAGATCAGCTGGCTGCACTCAGATGCAGGCAGCTCACCATGAGGTTAAGAAATACGTTTCAAGAAAAAGCACATTATCCTAAGTCATTGAGAAGCCTTGCTTATTTTCAAGTGCAAATTAAGCATGATAATTATGAGCTTACGAGGCGTGCAATTTAAGTGAATGGACAAAAACGCTCTTGTTTATTTTTACTCTGTAAGGTTGACCATGATTAGGTGCCATGCTCTGAAATTACTGTATATGCTCTAAAACAAATCCTCTTTCTTTTAAAATTTCCTAAATCAGGCATAATTAAAGACTTAATCTGCCCACTCAAAGTGAACCAACAGCCTGACTTCTATTCATCTCAAAGCAAATTGAAGTGTTTTATAAATATATGCTTCTCTTAAAACGCAGGTAAACGAAAGAGATGGAACATTTCACAGAGCTGCTGCGGTTTAATGGCATTTCCTGACATTTTTACACCTTTGCTTTTTCATATAGAAGATGCCGGAGGAAAAAAGATAAAGCTTTAGGGGAGTAATTTATGGGGAATCCCAGTAATTGCATGTAATTAGGCATGTCACACTGAGGATGTCAGTCTCTGACTGTCTTCTGTCCCTTTGTTGACTGTGGGTTCCAGAAACTGCTTGGAAAAACAGTCAAGTTTGCTTTCTTTCCACTAGGCTAAGCTGGGAATAATGGTCTAAATACAGAATGACTAAACCGTTGAGAAAACACCCAAAAGTCATTTCTTCTTAAATCTGATGGTACCTGGGAACAAGCAGCTGTTTCTGTGAACTGTGTTCTTTGCTAGAAAATGCCTTTTTCAAATTTATGGTTCCAGTGATTTAAATAATAGCACAACAACCAGGAAAGATCATATACAGAGGTGGCATGATGGCTTAAAAGTGTACTTAAGAAATGTCTGATTAAGTGTAAACAAGACCCTGAAAATATTTAATAAAAATAATTTTCCGTAGCCCCATGTCAACCAGAATTCTCCCAGTCATAGATGTCTGTCTCAGGTAAAAACTGCTTTCTTCTGGGCTGCTTGTCTACCAGAAAAGCTATACTGCAGATTCTGGAAATAGCCTACTTTTGAGTACAATCCTGACTAAATTATATTAGGACAGCAAAATAAATTAACATATCACACCGTGTGTCACTTGTAACGTGTCATTGTGGGCTATGAGGACAGTATCATTATAATTAAATGCAATACAAAACTAGTGAGCTCCAGCTCCTTCACCTGAATGAAGCAACAAATCATAAACTGTGATGCATAGTAATGGGTTCAACATTTACAATTTGATAATTCTAACATATTATCATGTGCATGTCTGCTAAAGTACTTCTTAAGAGAGCTGTAATAATAGACCAAGAGTGAATCTCACATTCAGATGACTCATTTAGGGTCCTTAGGTAATAATATTAATTTATCATCAATTGTCTGCTGGCATTCCTACTTTTCCATCAGCAGTTATAACACAGCCCCAGAGACACAATATTTAGACCTACTTTACTTTAGAATGTACTTGGACTGCCAGTTTTAAACCATGGTGTATTGTGTGGATATGGTATTACAGCTGTGGTTGCTGCTCTCAGTCAGTTTGGTGTCAACACAGTTCTCTGGTGTACAAACCAAAGAAACAGAGCTTGTTGCACTCTGTGTTGTGGTCTGTACACATTAGCTGCTCCAACACTGGGAAGTGATGATGGCTGTTACTGTGGTAGACTAAGAGAGGCCAGCAGACTTGGAACCAGAATCCTCTTCCACATGTGTGAATAAATAAAAGATAAATTCTGTTGAGACATCTTTGCTCAAATTAGCATTGTTAGTCCATCTGTAGTACTTTACATTTGGCAGTATGACTCTGTTCTGGGACCTCCCCCGCCCACTGAAGTGCAGCCTAAAAGGAGGGAGAGCAGCAGGAAGATCCCCTCAAAATGCAGAGCACAAATCTTTAACAATGGACACAATATTCATTAAGTGAGAAACAGCGTGAATAACATGACATGAAAGAGGTGAGGCTGAGGTCCCTTCCAAAGAGATCTGCAGAGGAAGATGCAATTGTAACATGGGTGAGGTAGTTTAAATAGCACAACCAATACAAGATTCAACAATAGGAAAAACAGAAGGGCATCAGCTGAGCCCCCATATGATGTGCATTGCTGGGACTCCTTGTTGAGCTTGACTTGTTGAGCTTGACTGCCAATGCCAACACTATTCCAAATTCATGAAAGATTTGGAATGTAATGGTTATACCACCACCAGGATGAACCCCTGATACAAGGCAGGATGGATCCCCGCTTTCATGTTGTTTATGTAAAATTCTGACCCAACCAATTGAATGTTGCAGCAGATATCAGGACTCATCAGACCAGACTACATTTTTCCATATTCTTATTTTCTAGTGCATTTTGTAGGGTCAGACCCAGTGTGGTCTTCTGCTGCTGTTGTAGCCTATCTGCTTCAAGGTTTGACATGAGAGATGCTCTTCTGCATACCTTGGTTGTAACAGGTGGTTATTTGAGCTATTTTTACCTTCGGGTAGTATGGCCGTTCTCCTCTGACTTCAACAAACAATTTTCCCACCGAGAATTGCCACTTACTGGATATTTTCTTTTTATGCACCATTCTTGGTAAACCCTACAGGTAGCTGTGGGAGAAAATCCCAGCATATCAGCAGTTTCTGAAATACTCAGTCCAGTCCATCTGGCACCAACCACAAAGTGTTTGCTAGTCTACTCCTTTAAAGCTACTTCAACAGGTACTATTTAGTCATAGAAGTTTTTAAGTACATCCAACTGATCAAATGTGACCTTATCACAAAATATTATTCAAGTATGGTGAAAAAAGGCCAAAAAAGTAAGCAAAGAGGAAGGCTAGATGCAGCAGAAGGGATGCACAAAGAGAGACTGGGTGTATCTGTGAGGATGGCACAGATGGAAAGAGACATAAGCAGTTAAGCTCTGACTCACATGGGTCATCTGACTATAGAGTGTCATCATCCTTGTTGTTGCTCTGCAGTGCTGCCCAGAGTGACCTACTTAGTATGTCCCGAAATGTCCTTGAAACGTCACTTTGTCAATATTACTTCACTCCCCCTGTTCTGGTCAAAGTTACTTAGTACAGCTAAGTCATTGTGTGAGTACTTACCTAATTTTCCTTAGTGGGATTATAAAGTACCTTTACTCTTATTTAAACTCAAGCGTCTTCCCAGAAGCACTTGTAATGAGGGAGGCAGTAAATAAACATTTTTTCCTCCCATTGACAGCAGGGCCTTAGCAAGAAGCCACAAATAAGTCGCTCCAAAGTCAGCCTTGTTGCCTTGTTTTTCATCACAAGTTATAATCCATAGCGGCAGAGGCCTGAGAGTTCTGTAACGTGATTGCATGAAAAGTCTGAAGCCCTAAATTATGTTGGTACTGCTTTAGGATGATTGAGTTTCATTGTTCTTTTTTCAAGTTTTCTTAAAAAGGTAAATGGTGATCAGACGGTGCTCATAATGAATCTTGGCCAAAGAATGGCTCTTGTGAGCTTTTGAACATGACCTTCCATTCTAGTATTCAATCATAAGAGAAAATTCACAGGTACCAAAACATTTTTTGCTTGTCCACAAATTCTGCAAATTTATACGCATATACAGTATCTTTCAAAAGAAATACAAGCAATCCACTGTTCTTGCACATGTGTAAAGCATACACACATCCATTTTGAGACTTGCAAATATTACATTGTATTTATTATTTAAGAAATTGTGCTACAGTCATCATGCCATTGTAACAAATTGTAATTTTAAATCAATTTGATGAGTACGAGATTTGTACCATTTCCCCCTTATAGTCCATTATACCACTGACCCTTCATTTAGCATTATGTGGACATGATTTGGTTAAAGTCTCAATAGATGTGATCAGCACAAGTGCCAGCTTTCCTGGGTTCCCACCCACAGGCATGAAAGGTGTCAAAGTTAGTTTGGAAAGGCAACATGGAGATTGATGGCAAAAGTGCTTTCATTTATGTATTTTACTCTTATTATGGCAGGGAATTCTGCAGGGGTGGGAAAGCTGGAAAAATCTGCTCAATCATACACGGCCATCCATTAAAAAAAATCCTGACATTTGTAACCAACTAAATGTAGAGAAAACCACAACTAGTCCCTGGTTTGTATGGGCCATTTGCTGGGTAATTTCATAAAACAAGTTTTGTTTCTGCAGCCCCCCGTCTGTGTGTAGAACGTCTGATGATGGAAATGTTAACCGAGTGGTGTCAACGTCAATGGAGAAAAAGAAGAAAATAAATATTATGCTAACTGTTTGATAGGAATGCATGCAAGACCAGTGCGAGGTCCCTTAATTTGTGATTTGGTTTTTCTTCTTTGAACCACAATTGTGTGGCATCTTAAGTCAACACATGTCCAAGCCTGCATTTCTCAAAGACCAGTCCTACGTCAGTGGCGCAGCTCCCAGCCATAATTCCCACGAGAATTCATTTATTCCACTGTTTAGTATTGATCTGCATTTTAGAAACATTTACCGCCTGGCAACTCTGTTGTAGTGTGTAAACTACAGGGTAAACAAACCCAACCACATAACATGATGCTCTTTAATGAGGCCTAGGTTGTGCTGAGAGTCACAGCCTATCCTATAATCTATGTTAACTATCTGTCAAGCAACATTTCCATCAAAATTAACTGCAGACAGAAGTGTATAATCAGCATTTGCCTAAAGAGATGGTTTGGCTTTTTAGGAATTGTACTACTCCAAATGACCATTTTCTTTAAAATTACTGCTCTGAATCATTTTAGCTAGAGTTAGTATGTTGGTTGCTCCACCACTTCTTAACAGCTATTTAACTGCTCGCCAGCCAATTTTGTACAAGCATTCATGATTCATAGACTGTGTCCCACTGCCTCTTTCCTGGCATTTTTGAGTGAAATGTCTCCACAATTATCAGATGGACTGGAATAAAACGTGATTGGCAATATTCCTTATTGTTTTATTCAACACCAATAGAAGGTCTAACATAGGGATGGCAATGGAGATGCTACCTTTAAGTAAACTTAAGAGCGGGCTGTTTTTCTTGCTATGACTCTACAAAACCTGAGAAAATATTAATGTTTATGACTTTTCACCTCATTATGGGTTCTCTTGTATTTGAGGTGGTGGAAAAATTGTTTCTAATCCATTCAACAATTTAACCACTGTTCTTATTGACTTAGTTTTGGCAGTCCAGTTTCTTGCCTTCTTTTTTCACGCCTCTTAGAACTCTTAGACAACTGTTGTTGTCCGTAATCACACCACCTCCACCGCACCTCATCTGGCTATGTGCCTTGCAGCCCAGTCTTCTCCACCCTTTCTTTCCTCTTTCCTACAATGTACCCAAGCCTCACCTTACCCCGCCCATGGCTTATACTGTAGCTCTGCTGGGCCTGTTGCCCAGCAGTGCCCGGTGATAAATGAGAGCTTTCATGCTCATGGTTTGTCCTGGCCGCTGGGCTGAGAGGGGGGCACATTTGGAACTGCAAAATTACTGATGAAGGTTTCCAGAGTTACAGCCACCTGAGATGGAGATTGTCCCTTTGTTTCTCCCTCACAAAGTAAAGGCCATGTGAATGATGGTAGGAGGAAAGCACTGTATTGGCAGGAATAAATTCTGTTATATAAAGTGTTAGTCATACATTTGGGGATTTGACATTGAAGATACATCTTTAGCAGATATATTTAAATGCGTCAAATATCAGAATACATCAACAACATTTGTATTATGCATTCATTTCAAATTATTACTTAATATTTATTTATCCAGTTTTTAATTTAACCAGTTTTTGTCCATTTTGCTGAAACAGATAAATAATAGTCTTTTTCAATATTCTTTGTTGTGTAGTAACTCTACAAATCTTAATGTGATAAAAGTCTTCAAAAAGTCGTTTTCCAACTAAATTTAAGGCAAGAATGACAGGGAATAATTAGGATATTACACTTTTAAGCTATGCTTAACTGTCTGACAGATGGACAGTCTGTTGTCTTGTTTATGTATTTGATTGCGCTAAAAGATACTAAGAAGTCAACCTTTCCATTGTTGAGACATTACTAGCTTAATTTAGCATTCAGTTTAACACACAGTGAATTACTCATGCACGTTGCTAGCTAAAACCTAATCTAGCTCTACCCTCATTTCCAAATGTGGTCACACCTGGTATCCCAAAAACCAAAAGAAAAATGCCCAAAATGTGATGTCATTGTGGCTACATACATCTTTTACCTAATTTCCCAGCGCTATGCTAACATTAATATGTTAACAGGCTCACAATGACAACTTTATCACATGATTGACATCTTTGTTTAACATGACTGGGTACCATGCTTCCCCATCCCCAGTCACACAAGCCTAGAGAGTAGTTGGCCACTGCCGGCACCTACCAGCTGCTAGGGAAAAATGATTATTCCCCAACTGTTTGTGTGTGGTTGCTGGACACTGTTCACAGTTGCTGTTAAATTGATTGCTAAAGCCTCAGGCAGACACGACTAGAGACCAGCCAGTGACCCCCTAGTAACCACTGGTCACTAGGGAAAATGTGTATTCCCCAACCAGTTGGTGAATGGTTGTGGGAGGGTTCAAGTTTAAAGTTACTCCATGGTTAGTTAGTGTGTACAGACCAATGACATTGGTACAGACAAACTGGCATCTTATGGGCAAGTGACCAAACCAATCAAAATAAAGTAATTGGTGCCGCATCCTCCTGGCAGACTTATTTCATCCAGTGTCAGGCAGCAAACGGTAGCCAAAAGGTCAGAGGTTGCCAGGGTTTCACCAACTGGTCTCTAGGCCTGTGTGACTGAGGCCTTAGTTTTGAGTGTTTGCTTATATGTACAAATAAGCACATAAAGTATGTTTAATGCTGATGAAGAGTTTGTTTTGTAGGTATTAAAAATTTCACCTGATTGCAGTACAAATTTCAAAGTGAAAAGTGTAGTCAGAAGAAGCCATTCTGTGAATGATATGAATTGTAGTCAATATATGTTAGTGGCTGATGACGGGGTTGATGCAACAACACAGTAATAGCTAAAAAGAAAGGCTGGAGAAGATGAACTGCCTCATGTTAAGTGTTTTGTTGTATAAGTAGGTTATAGGTTAGCACTGGGGGAAAAAAGGTTGAAAGACATGATTAAAAGACAACAAGCAAGGCTCTGATGCAGCAGGAAGAAAAGAATGTTTAAATGTACAACAGTAGGCGGAAGGAGTAATGAAGGAAATATCAAAGAGAAAGAAAATTGCTAAAGCTAAAGACAGGTATATATGATAATGAAGAAAAACGTGGAACAAAGCAAAGGGTTTAAAAGAGAAGTTTGAATGGCAGCAGAGAAAAATAATCTACAGAGGATGAGGAGAAATAGAGAGAGAGTGTGCAGGAACCAGCCAATTGAGTTTTATGTTGTCTGGCTGTGTGTCTGGTCCATTTGTGGTTCTGTTCAGCATTCCTCAACAGACCACTACAAGCCACATAAAGTACAGAGGCACCAAGTCACACGAGAAAGAGCAGGTGTGTGTGTGCGCGCGCGCGTGTGTCTTTTTTTCAACAGTACACGTTTATACACCCATGTCTGCAGGATCCCACTGCTCTCCTTGGCTGGGTTCAAATGGGCAGTCATTGTTCTCCACCCATCCATCTCAGTTCTACTGCAGATGTGGGGCACATCTCATTCAGAAAGTGGTCACCACACAAGACTGAGGAAACCCAAAAGGGAAACTTCTTTGTAGGAACGCTTGCTGTCAGGAAATACAGGATAACAAACTGTCCATAGTGCTACAGTGGCACGTCTGCAAGCGTGCATGGCTGCATCACAGCATATTTTAGCCTGTTATTTTTGCTTTCAGTTCTAAATGACTTGATCTTCCACCAACCTTGTGCCAGTATAGATGCATGGGAATTTGTGTGTCACCTGTGTTTCATTAGAAGTTGTTGTGGTGGTGCTCTTTAAACTGTATGAGAGCCTACTCGTGACCACTGGCAAAAAACACAGGGCATAACACAAACACTGAGGTTGTAATCAGGCTACTAGACTAGTATAGGATCTTATAATGTAGGAGATGCATAGCTTATTGTAGTGAGTACTTAATGTGTGTACAAGTGCTATGGAAATAGATGTGTATAGATCTGGTTGTAATGGGAAACGATGGCTTTCCGCCGTTATAGCAGCTTGGCAAGTGGTTTCCTGAAGTTGGAGGGAAAATAAGAGTATGTGGTAATGGAAACACTCCATCATTCCATTATTCATGGTGACGCAAAGCTGCTGATGCAAAATCTTAATGATTTTAATAATTATGCTCATCAGTATTCGTTCAGAACTCTTCAAATGGTGAGTTAATAGTGTTAGGATATAGTGTGTGAGTGTGTGTGAGTGTGAGTGTGTGTGTGTGTGTGTGGGGGGGGGGGGGGGGGGGGGGGGGACGATG
>VVHJ01044433.1:0-11053 GCA_015107715.1 Tylochromis polylepis | reverse complement strand
AGATCTGGTCTAACTTATACATGTCCCAGTAACCGCTTATAAAGTATGACTAGTTATGCATTCTTGTATGATTTTCAATCATTTCAGTTCAATTTTATTTGTACAGCACTAAATCACAACAACAGTTGACTCAAGAAGCTTTATATTGTAAGGTAAAGACCCTACAGTAATACAGAGAAAGCCCGAACAATCAACAAGCACCTAGCACTTGGTGACAGTGGGAAGGAAAAATTCCCTTTTAACAGGAAGAAACTTCCAGCACAACAAAGGTCAGGGAGGCGCAACCATCTGCTGCAGCTTGTTCAGGGTAAACAATGAAGAACATTTGAACACCTACAAATGTTGTTTTCTGTTGAAGGAATAAAAGAATGCCAGTCTTTTGTTCCATGTTCATCAATGCACAGTACCATCGCCTGGTTGTCTTCTTATTCAGAAGAGAATCAACTTCAAGATACAAAATCACACAAAACACAACAGAAGTTGAAAAAAACACAATGAAAAAGAACCATCCAAAAGATTGCACTGAGACATGCTTAAAGGAAGCGAAAGATTCAGCTGTGTTGTGAGGGAGAAAAAGATGCAAGGCCATGTGTGTTTTAATCACATAACTCATACAGTCCTGTACATACATTTTCGCTATTAGCTGCAACTGTTCTGTCATGTTATTGTCTACCCAAAAACATTTCTGTTTTTTTTTCTGAGCTTTTGCAGCATTTTTTCTATTTGGTGAACAATAGAAAAACAATTTTTTTTTAAAGACCTCTCAGGGTCACCATAAAAGGACACATCAAGCCCTGTGGATCTCTTCTGGTCACTCTGGTGTCAGTCCCTCACTCTCTACTCCAGGCTATAAATCTTCTACATCAACTATGGTTAACTATTAACACCAAAAACAGCCTGCAAACACACTCATCACATACATTAATGTGGCAAATATTCCTGCAAAAATTTCTAAAAAGAAGAAAAATAAAAAGAGTTCTGGTTTATTATTTTTTATATGTCAGAAACTATAGCATATAAATGTATAAATTAATCTAAATACCAATAGACAACCATTAAAGCTTGAAAAACCCTTGGAATGATTTCCAGATCATTCTCTTTATGTTGGCTCCACTGTGATTTATTAAGGGAGGTGCAGGTGTTTGCAGCTTAAGTTACTTCCCTACTTTTATTGCTGAGCTCAAGTTCATGCTGTTTAAACTGGAACTGTGTCCTCCATTCCCCTCTACTATTCATCCACCCGTCCCTCCAGCTTTCTTGTCCTGACCCTGAAACTTCCTGTTCCTTTCCTTCTACATGCCGTCCTACACATCTGACCTCTAACCTCTTCAAGTTTCACGCTGAATTGTGGGACTATCATCGCCCACCCATTTTGGGAGAGCCCAATAAAACACTGGCAGAGAAAGTTGATGAAAGACGCCTTGTCCTGGGTGAAGATTAATTGAGCCAGACAGTGGGACAGGATCTCTTCCCTGGCCACCATTCATGAGCAGAGTCACAGGTCGTCTTTAGATCTGTCGCTCCAAAGAGTTAAATGGCCTCTATATCACCAGTAGCAGAGGAACAAGTGTGGGTGGGAATTGCACAACTCATAAAATAAGTTGTTTAGAAAAGGCACAGGGAGTAAGATTCATTCATTCACATGGAAATAGCTTTGATTTTGTCAAGCCAACAGCATGAGAAAAAAAATACAGCAAACTCAGCACTGCACGCTGAATGTGATTCATCTCATTTTGGTTTGAGGGCCTTGTTAACCTTGGGACTCACATGGTGTTTGAGTCTGTTTATTTGGATTTTATATGTCTGACTGGAGCTGGTCCAGTGTTCCACGGCCAGGACGAAAACCGCATTGTTCCTCCTGTATCTGAGGTTCGACTAACGGACGGACTCTCCTTTCCAGCACCCTGGCATAGACTTTCCCAGGAAGGCTGAGCAGTGTGATACCCCTATAATCAGAACACACCCTCCGGTCCCCTTTCTTAAAGATGGGAACCACCACCCCAGTCTGCCAATCCAGTGGTACCGCCCCATTGAAATCATTGTCACCTCTTAATGAAACTTAAAAGTATGCATAAGTACTTTCTACTTGATAGAATGATCTGACAAGTCAGAATATGCCTGTTTAGTTTATTTATGTCTGCTCAGTCAGAGAAAACTGTTTTCAGTGCAGAGCTACGTTCATGAAAACTTCAACATCACAAATTCACTCTTGTGATCTTGGGGTAAATGTGAGAGCATGTACTCTCCTCAGGAGACAAACAAATAACAACCCAGCAAACAATAGGCTAAATGAAAAATTAAGTTGTGCCAGTCTCAGACATACACCCCCCACATCTGTTTTAATTCTATAGCGACAAATCACAACAACAGTCGTTGTAAGGTAAAGACTCCAATGGCGTCTGCTGCCAATCGTCTCAGGCTCTCTGGGCCACTTACCCTTTGGCCGTGGGGCTCCCTCCTCCTTCCGCTGAGATTGAAGCAGGGCTCTATCTCTGTCTGCTTCTGGCTCCTGGGGAGCGTTATTCCCACCCTCATTATCAAGTACATACAAAAATACAGACACTCTCACTCTCTCTCACTCTCTCGCTCTCTCTCTCTCTCTCTCTCTCACACACACACACACATCACAATCATTCCTGATTTATGTATTATGTGCATTTTCATATTTTTGAGTTCCAGGTGCTGTATGTTTGTTTTTTCTTAAAGGTGCAGCAGTTGGCGATACATTGTGCATTTCTATTTATATTCTATCCTTTTATTACATTTCCCCTATTTTCTCCCCTTTTGCCTCTATTTTCCTCCCTCCTGCCTGTCCTGCCTTAGACATTGTCATACTATACCACACATAATATAATAACTAAAATAACACAAATAGAAATGAATAAATAAACAGATAAAAGGCGTGACAGAAAAGAGTGACAGAAAAGAGTGACAGAAACCCTCTTTTAAATGGTGTTTGTTTACAGTTTGAAAAATAAAGTTTGTGGAATTAATTATCAACAGTTATTGTTTGCTGTGCAGCACTGGAAATACTGACAGCTATCACTGGATTATTTTAAACCAGAGGATTCTAAGGCAAGTTCCTGAATCCTCTGCACTGCTGTCCCATTAATCTGTTGTAAGGTATTACATAGCTTTTATGATTTAAAAAATAAAAAACTCATAACGAGAATCATGAAATAAGGTGCACATCAGGAACTAGCAATTATAACTTTGGCCAAAATACAGACATTTAAACCTGCCAACAAAAAGTTGCTCAGTCTGCAGCAAGCACATGTAGCTGCACATACACAACTGTTTTTCAGTATTAAAGTGAAGCCAGTGATAAATCAATACATCCACCGGTGCACAATAGAAATAACGGCTGTAGGTGAACTGGCAAACTGCACTTTCAAAAAGTCAACAAATCTTCAAGACTGACATGTAGCACAGATAAACTGATATTTTGATCTATTAATTAAAAATAACTATACTATTCAAAGTGTATATACAGCGTCTATATCATGCACATATTTCATTATGAACTCTAATCCTATCTAGTAGAATTAGGTTAATATAAAATATAAATCAACTAATAAATTATGGTGTGATTTAGCTACAGTGAATTAGCTCCAGCTGTGGGGTATACTTTAATGACTCAACAATTATAGAGTGTGAAGTATATTTTAATGCAGTATATTTATACTTTTACTTCAGTAAAAGTTTATTTTTAACAGAATGTACATATAATATAGTATTACTTCTTTTATACAAGTATAGGATTTAGGATAGGTACCTCTTCCACAACAGAAAAAAGTTGATAATCAGCATTTAATCCGAGCATTTGTTAAATGTTCATAAAAAACAATGAAAAATAATTTTACTAATAACCAAACTAATGATAACCAAGGCTGCTGAGTTCTATGCACATGGGTTGTTGAATTTACGTGCAAGGAATCTAATTGCGCCCGTGAAATAAAATTATTTGCTCGGATTATGTTTTTGCTCGCACTTATGTTATGAAATAAATATAATTCCATATTTGTTGGAAACTGAATATTGTCCATCCATCTGCTGGTCTTACAGCCAGCCGGGCACAACCCGAGATGATGGGCAGACATTTAAGTTTTCCGTTATCATACAGTGGTGTGAAAAAGTGTTTTCCCAATTTCCCAATTACTGATTTCCTATTTTTTTTTATATGCTTGTCACATTTAAATGTTTAAGATAATCAAGCAAATTTAAATATTAGATAAAGATAACACAAATAAACATAAAATGTAGTTTCTAAATGAGGGTATTTATTAGTAAGAGGAAAAAAAACAAATCTACATGGCTCTGTGTGAAAGTGATTGACCCTCCCTCGTTTTAACATAAACTAACTGAAAATCTTTGCTCCCCCCGTTATAACATAAATTAATGGTGGTGTATCATATCTTTGGAAAGCTGAGTTCAATTTCTCTAGCCACACCCAGGTCTGATTACTGCCACACCTGTTCTCAATCAAGAAATCACTTAAATAGGACCTGCCTGACAAAGTGGAGTAAGAAATTCAGGAATTAATGAGAAACAAACTAATTGAGATCTCTCAGTCTGGAAATCCATTATATGGCTTTATTACAGCCTTATAAAGCCATTTCTAAAGCTGTGGGACACCAGCAAACCACAGTGAGAGCCATTATCCACAAATGGCGAAAACATGGAACAGTGGTGAACCTTACCAGGAGTGGCCGGCCAAAATTACCCCAAGAGCACAGCGACGACTCATCCAAGAGGTCACAAAAGACCCCAGAACAACATCCAAACAACTGCAGGCCTCACTTGCCTCACTAGGTCAGTGTTCATGACTGCACCATGAGGAAGAGACTGAGCAAAAATGGCTTGCATGGCAGAGTGTCATGATCCTGGTTTTTTGACCCGGTGTTTTGCATTTGTGGACTTTTGAATCTTGATAAATCATTATTGTGGTATTCCTAGAGTGATTTATATTTCCTAGTTCAGTTTTCTTATGTTGATGAGTTTTTCTGATTGTGTTTATCCCTTATGATTCTGGTCTAGTTCCCTGAGTGTTTTCCTTTCCCTTTGTTTTGTCCTCAGTTTTTCCTGTATATGTCAGTCATGTTCTCATGTCCCATCTGTCATAGTCTTGGTCTCTGTGTTCTCTCTTTAGCGCACTCCTTAGTCTCCCCAGCCTGTTGTGTCTCTCGCTCCATCTCTCTTCATGTCTTAGCCACGTCTCTGTTTCGTCTCCCTTACCTGTTCCCATGTTACTCTCCTTATATTTCATCCTTTGTTTCCTCAGTTAGTCATGAGCTGTGTTTCCACCTGTTGCCCATCCTCTCGTTATCCAGTGTATTTAAGTCCTCAGTTTGTCTCTGCTCCTCGTCACGTCATCAGTCTTCATGTAGTCCTCCGGTCATGTTCCCCCCATGCTGTGTGCTCCATGTTTTGCTTTCTAGTGTCTAGTTACCATGCCAAGAGTTTAGTGTTTTGTATTTTTAGTTTGTATTTCTCATTAATGAAGCTGCTTAAGTTCACATTTTGTCTCCAGAGTCCTACATTTGGGTCCTCATCCTGCCTGCCACACAGCCAGACCTTGACACAGAGTTCCAAGACAAAAACCACTGCTGAGCAAAAGGAACATAAAGGCTCATCTCAGTTTTGCCAGAAAACATTTTGATGATCACTAAGATTTTTGGGAAAATATTCTGTGGACTAATGAGAAGAAAGGCTGAACTTATTGGAAGGCATGTGTCCCATTACATCTGGCATAAAAGTAACACAGCTGTAAACACATTGGTCTGGGGGTCTTTTGCTGCCTCAGGACCTGGAAGACTTGCTGTGGTAAATGGAACCATGGATTCTGCTGTTTAGCAAAACATTCTGAAGGAGAATGTCTGGCCATCTGTTTGTGACCTGAAGCTGAAGCGCACTTGGGTTCTGCAGTAGATTCAAACTGCACAAGCAAATCTACCTGAATGGCTTAAGAAAAACAAAATAAAGATACTGGAGTAGCCTAGTAAAAGTCCTGACCTGAATCCAATTGACATGCTGTGGCATGACCTTAAAAAGGTGGTTCAAGCTTGAACACTCTCCAGTGTGCATGAATTACAACAATTCTGCAAAGATGAGTGGCCCAAAATTCCTCCACAGCGTTGTAAAAGAATCATTGCCAGTTATCGCAAATGCTTGATTGCAGTTGTTGCTGCTAAGAGTGGCCCAACCAGTTATTAGGTTTAGGGGCCAATCACTTTTACACAGGGCCATCCATGTAGGTTTGATAATAAATGGCTTCGTTTAGAAACTGCATTTTGTGTTTACTTGTGTTATAATATTTTAATTGGTTTGACCTGAAACATTTAAATGTGACAAACAGAGAAAAATAGGAAATCAGGAAGGGGGCAAACACATTTTCACACCACTGTAACTGTTTCCAGTCTTAAATTACCAATGGCACTCACTCCCTCCACCTCTTTTCCTCCTCCTCTCCCCCATTCAGGTATCACAATATCCAGTCATCCTGTCCATTGAGAACCACTGCAGTGTTGAACAACAGAGAGTTATGGCACATCATCTAAACCACATTCTTGGTGACAAGTTGTTGAAAACTATACTGGATGGCAAGGCCCCCATCAGACTGCCCTCTCCTGAGGTGAGGGCTGTAATCTATTGTCCTACTCTAATGCCACATCATTTGATAGAAATGCAAATTATCAACCACTGGAATACTGAATTCAAAGAAACCCCGAACACACCTATATGTTAAAGATGAATTTTTGACCCCTATGTTAGGATCTTAAGGGGAAAATTCTTGTGAAGGCAAAGAAAGATGGTGGTTTAGAGCAGAATTTAAATGGGATGGTGGAAGATTCTCTGAATGGGGAGGTCAGCGATGAAGATGAGGCAGCTGAAATTGATGAAGATAACCCACACCATGAGAGTATTCATCGCAGACTCAAGGTGGGTCTAGATGTTTGACACAGTCTCACAACTTTTTGCCCTCAACCCCTGACAACTCATTGTGCACATGCTGATGATCCAGTCTAATATAGATTCAGGATAAACTCTAGTAGTCAATTTTATACTGATAATAAAACCTGGAGGCAAATCAGGAAATGGACTATGTTCTATGAATAAAACCATTACTGGATTAAGCTAACCCCAAAATAGAAGCACTCCTTTTGCTTAAATATAATCTTTTAATGATTGAATATATTGTATTTTAGCTGGGACTTAGAGCTGAGACTGTTTAATATAGGTAATTTAACAACTTTTCTGTAGCATCTAGTTGAAGACTCTATACTAGACACTCATGGAAAAGTAAATCTACCAGCATAAATAGCATGAATCAAGATATTGAAGAATGTAACCATTTAATGAATATTAAAGGTCTATAATTATTACTCCCTTGGTAATCTTTTCCCTCCTTGGAGATCCTTCCAGGGATCACTGAAAGTCATCCACTTGAAAGGTGGGGTTTCACCTTTTTTCAAAATCAAATTAAGTGTTCCAAGTATTCATTATGCAAGAGACGGGAGGAGAGGTCACAGGATTTATTCGAGATCAACATTCGTTTTGATCTCTATGATGAATTGCTTGCATAGCTCATGCAGGACAAGGACTGGAGCAGAGGAAAACTGTTTCTCGAGGAAGTCAAATGCCTGTTGATCCATAGCCTCATCAGAAGTAGTCCTTGGGAGAAGTTACATGAGTGAGTGGAGAGACAGCCTTGCTAAAATCCGTGAACTGTCATTTTAGTGTAGACTTTAAGAAATATTTTCTGAGTTTTATTGGGGGTTTGAGATTGTGACTATGTTTGCTGAAACCTTTCAAAACATACTTGAAATCTCCCAACTTTATGTGTGAAGTTGGGGATATGATTTTTCTTCTCATTATAACTTTCAATTTGTTCCAAAGGATTATTGTTGATACCTCCTGAGTCGTTCAGGTCTAAGAAGGCATTACCTTCTTTTAATTTCTCCTTAAAAATTAAATTGTTTAGTAAGGTTGAATTAAATTTTTAAACTGTTTTACTTGGTTTCCTTTCTAAACTGAGAGCCACAGGAGGAGGAACCAGTAATTTTTATAGTAATTTTTACCTGGTTTGAATTAAACATAAAAAAAACACCCATTAAAAAGTAGTCTAATCCGGAATAGTTTGAATGTTGATGTTAAAAGGAAAAATTGGTTGGTTTTTTTTTTCAAAGTTTAAGGATACAATTCCCCCACGAGTGTTATATCCTCACTGCTTACGACTCTGGATACTGTTGCTACTCTGAAAAAGAGAGCCTCAAATCAGAAGTACTCGACTCCCTGGTATTATTCTCAAACGCACACCTAAACCAGATAACCAGTAAAGTGGAGAGGAAATGGTCTGTCTCTAATTTAGAAGACCTTCATTTATCCTGGAAAAATAGTTGTGTTGCTCTCTCTAAAAAGAAAAAAAAAAAGCTCTCTGTAAAGCTACAACATCTCACTATTCCTCGCTGAAGAAAATAAGAACAACCCTAGGTTTCTCTTCAACACTGTAGTCGGGCTGACAAAAAATAAAAGCGGGGTAGACCCTGGACAGATTGCCAATATGATACAGGGATAAGACAGAGGGACAACTATGGCAGATTAACCTGACCCCATGAATTGCATGTGTTTGGACTGTGAGAGGAAGCCAGGGTACAGAGAGAACCCATGCAAACCCCACTCCAAGGCCTTAGCCAGATAGTGAAGTCAAATCAAGACCTTCTTGCCATGAGGCAACAGTGCTAACCACTGCACCACCATGCTGCTTAAATCTATTTTAAACCATTAGAGACAAAAATTACCATAACCATCTCACAGTTGTATCATTACAGTATTGATTCAGTATTGATTTCTTCCAAACTATCAACAGAAATGGTCTTTTAGACCCATTCATACAAGACTGCTCAAAGAAGTGGAACCAATAATTAATTTTTCAGGCTTCAAGCTGGCAGTAATTAAACTGTTGTTTAAAAAACTATCACTTGACCCATCTGTCTTAGTTAATCATTGGACAGTCTCCAACCTTCCTTTTATCTAAAAGAATCTTGAAAGAGTAGTTGCAGCTTTAGAAATTCTTAGAAATCTTCTTATGGCCTCTGTTGTTTGTAGACCAATATTGATCTACAAACAGAGTAGTACAGGTGGTGACTGTAGCTCAGGAGGTAGAGTAAGTCACCTACTAATCAGAAGATTGGTGGGTCAACCCCCTGGCTGCTCCAGTCTGCATGGTAAATATCCTTGGGCAAGATGCTAACCCCAAGTTGCTCTCTGATGCATTAATTGGAGTGTGAATGTTAGATGGAAAGCACTTACCCCCCCCCCCGTTGCCAGCAAATAATTTTACAACAATTTTATAGTTCTACCAAGTACTCTCAGAGTAGAAAACCGCTATAAAAGGACCAGTCCATTTGCCATTTACTATAGTGTATGCTGTTAAGTGCCAGGAGGATTGCTATGATCTATATAATTGTCACTGATCAGTTGATCAAAACATCATGACAATTTTCATACTAATGATCAAGAAACTGACCTCACAGCCCATTGTTCGTCAGTGGGCTAGTTTCAGTCATTATGCAAATGTACTGTTTATAAGATTGGGAAAACCTGCAGTCAGCTGAGACTGAAGAAGTCACTTGGATGAGTGACGAAACATTTCTCCCACTGAAAATGCTATGTCCAGATGAACAGAATCAGCTTTTTTAGATTTCCTTATTGCAAATGCATCAAGACATCTATGACCAGATGTTTCTAATTTTGGACATATTGCACAAATGTAAGAAAGCAACCTACATATTTGTTTAACATGTGCATTGAAGGACAAAAATTACTCCAAGGCTCCTCAGTGTTACTGGAGGCCAGGGTAATGGCATCCAGAGTAAGCATCTGGGGAGGTATCATATTTCTAAGATTTTTAGGGCTAAGTACAAGAACCTCAGTTTTAAATGAATTTATAAAAATTGGAGGTCATCTACATCTTTATGTTTTTAAGACATTCCTGCAGTTTAACTAAACCTGTGGAACTGTATAATTAACCTCAGTGTTGAAGAGGACTCTCCATTTACATGAACAAATTGGAGTCTATTAGATAAATATGATACAAACCACTGCAGCACAGTACCTTTAACCTTGGGTGGATGTAGCTCAGGAAGTAGCCCAGGCCATCTATTAATCAGGTTTGTGGTTTGATCCCTTGCTGCCAAATATGCTTGAGCAAGATACTAATCCCAAGTTGGAGTGTGAATGTTAGAAAGCACTTGCATAGAAAAATAACAGAAGAAAGTGCTTGTATGAATGGGTGAATGAGGCAAGCTGTATAAAGCACTTTGAGTACTCAGAGTAGGAAAGCCCTATATAAGAAACTTACCATTTACAGCATTATGGTCAACAGTATCGAACTGCACTGAAGTCTAGCAGGACAACGACAGAGATGAGTCCACTGTCAGAGGCCATAAGAAGTTTATTTCTAACCTTCACTAAAGCTGTTTCTGTACTGTGATGAGCTCTGAAACTCTTCAAATGAACCATTCGTCTTCAGATGATCAGTTAGCTGCTTTAAAACTACTCTTTCAAGAGTTTTTGAGATAAAAGAAAGGTTGGAGATTGGCTTATAATTAGCTAAGACTGCTGGGTCACGAGATGGCTTTTTACAGTGGGATGCAAAAGTTTGGGCAACCTTGTTAATAGTCATTATTTTCCTGTATAAATCGTTGGTTGTTACGATAGAAAATGTCAGTTAAATATATCATATAGGAGACACACACAGTGATATTTGAGAAGTGAAATGAGGTTTATTGGATTTACAGAAAGTGTGCAATAATTGTTTAAACAAAATCAGGCCGGTGCATAAATTTGGGCACTGTTGTCATTTTATTGATTCCAAAACCTTTAGAACTAATTATTGGAACTCAAATTGGCTTGGTAAGCTCAGTGACCCCTGACCTACATACACAGGTGAATCCAATAATGAGAAAGAGTATTTAAGGGGGTCAATTGTAAGTTTCCCTCCTCTTTTCTCTGAAGAGTAGCAACATGGGGGTCTCAAAACAACTCTCAATGA
>VVHJ01044428.1:0-10045 GCA_015107715.1 Tylochromis polylepis | reverse complement strand
CACTGCAGTTTGCACTCTGTGAAGGGCAAGAGTAGCCTTCCTGACCTCCACAAACATGCACACACACTACTCATTACTCCTTGAGATTTTTAACTACATGAACCACTGGGAAGAGCAGAGATTATTTAAAATTATGCCGGACACTCCTCTGGAGCGGTTTATTTACTCTGAATATGAAGATTAATATTAATACAGCTGTGTTTGATGCTTTCCTCTAGAACCGTTATACACTTTCATCTGCAGAAACAGAGCAGCTGGGACATACTCTGTGTGTGTGTGTTGTGTGTGGGGGGGGGGGGTGTCTGGAGTATCTGTGTGCTATTTTGTGTGTTTTTCAGGAAAAGAGTCAGTGTATAGTAGGAATGCATACATAAAAATAATCAGTCAGTCCTAGTGTAATACATTTGTCTGTCACTGGCTGGTTAAGAATTACTTTCTTTAGAATTTTAATTTTAAAAATGGGGTTAATGTTTATATATATATATAAATGTGATAAAATTGTGATGTAAATTGTCCTTTCCCTTTCCGGGACAGACTGATAAGTAATGTATTCTATGCAGAATCTGTATAGATGTATTTACAACCCGTGTGCGTTGTTTGCAGTGACATTATGCACTGTGTAAGTAAGAGGCTTCCTTCTTGGCAGGCCAAGAGCTTAAGGGGGGGGCAGGGTGAAGGTGAAGATGGAAAGACTCAAGCCACACACTATGACTGAATGATGAGGACAGCAGGAGAGCGAGACAGAGCTGACACAAGTGCTTTAAACAGAGGTAGAAGAGAGGAGGTGACAGAAAAAATGAGGATAGCAGGAGGAGGAGGAAGAGAATGACGTAATGAGGAAGGTGGTGATGAAACAGAATGGGTGAATCTTCCCAGAGTAACTTTGTGTCTAATATCTGTATAGCAAATGGGGACGAGCAATGTGAATACAAGTGCTTAATTTCTACGTGAAATGATATAACAGCATCCTGTGTTCAGCTGTTATAACCCAGAAAAATGTTTGCTGTTGCAAGTTAACACTGGACATGTTGTCAGGCACAGGTCCAACTTGGTGGCATCAGATGGACCGAAATATAATGTTGCAGATTTAGGTCAGGCGAGTGTGGGGGCCAGTCAATGGTATCAGTTCCTTCAGCCTTCAGGAACTGTCTGCATATTCTCACAGGACCCCACTGCACCAGCATAGGGTCTGACGATGAGTCCAAGGATTTCATACTAATAACTAATGGCAGTCAGGGTGCCTTTGCATAACCTGTTGAAGTACGTGCATGCAAATGAGACCATTACTGACCCATCACCAAACTGATCAGGCTGCACAATGTAATAGGCAGCTGAATGTTGTCCATGACTTCTCCAGACCCTTTTCACATGTGCTCAGGGTGAACCTGCTCTCATCTGTGAAAAGCACAGAGAGCTAGTGTTGGACATGACAATTTAGGTATTCTATGGCAAATTCGAGTCGGGCTCCACAGTGCCCAGGGGGTCTGTTTTTGATTGTTTTGTCAGAGACATTCACGCCAGTGGCCTGCTGGAGGTCATTTGCTGGAGGTCATTTTGCAGGGCTCTGGCAAAGCTCATCCTGTTTGTCCAAAAGTCCTACTGATAGATTAAGGAAATTCTGCGGCCTTGTCCAGCTCTCCTAGAGTAACTGCCTGTTTCCTGGAATTGCCTCCATGTGCTTGAGATTGTGCTGGGAGACTCGGCAAATCTTCTGACAATGGCACGTACTGATGTGCCATCCTGGAGGATTTGGACTACCTGTGCAACCTCTGCAGGGTCCAGGTATTGATTGCTTCATGCTACTGGTAGTGACACGTACCCAAGCCAAATGCAAAACGAGTGAAAAAGCAGTCAGAAAAGATGAGGAGGAGAAAATGTCAGTGGCCTCCACCTGTAAAACCATTCCTGTTTTGGCAGTTTTCTCATTGTTGCCCCTCTAGTTAATTTCATTAACACCAAAGCAGCTGAAACTGATAAAACAACCCCCTCTGCTACTTAACTAACCAGAACAATATCGCAGAAGTTTAACTGACTTGATGCAATACTCTGATTAAAAAGTGTTCCTTTAATTCAGGGGTCTCCAACTCCAGGCCTCGAGGGTCTGTGTCCTGCAGGTTTTAGATACCCTGGGTCAACACACCTGGATCAAATGATTAGTTCATTACCAGGCCTCTGGAGAACTTCAAGACATGTTGAGGAGGTCATTTAGCCATTTAAATCAGCTGTGTTGGATGAAGGACACATCTAAAACCTGCAGGACACCAGCCCTCGAGGCCTGGAGTTGGAGACCCCTGCTTTAATTGTTTTGAGCAGTCTATATAATGTGTTGAATAGTGCCCAGGTAGCTGTCTTTGTTGTTTTCCTGTTTTTAGGGCAAGTTAAATGTGCCAGCTGCTGGCATAAACCAGTATGAGAGTGGTACTGATCATGTCATTTAACTCTCAGACAAACAAGTATATTTTGCTAGGCACCAGAACACAGTTATATTATATTATTTTTAATGCTTTGCTCGCTTTGCACAAGTCTTTCCATGTGTTTGTTAGTGCTTTGTTATTATGTGCTTTATTAGTCGTATAAATTGACATTTTAATCGGAATTAATTACAGTAATTACATCAAGGCTAATTCTGTATTTATCATTGTTTTGTTAGACTTGTGGAAGAAATGACTACTATCGTTGTAATGTTCTTTGTTTGGTGTCTGTATACACTAGGAAGGCTTAAATTCACCCTACACACCAAACCCACAACCTTTGTATAGAGAATACATGTGTTCATTTGTTATTCATGGCTGTGCATAGAGGTGGTGCCTTCTGTTCCATGTTACTGCATGTTAGGGTGTAAAATGGCTGCTCTCCATCGAGGGAAGTTTCAGCTGAGATTAGCTATGGTTGGAGGAAAAAAAACAGGGAAGACAGGAAAGACGAGAGAAAGAGAGAAGATGGGCAGAAGGAAAAAAAAAGAGGATGAAATCCCATGCAGAGAGAAGCTAGAGTGAATTGAGTGTGAAAGAAGCAATCAGGTGCAGTTAGGCAGCCGCAAAATGAGAAAGGGTGAAGGAGAAGAAACGAAGGAGAGAAAAAGCCGTAAGAGGCTGTCAGATAAAAAAAAATGTCAGAGTTCTAGCACTTCTGTGGATTCTGCTGCAGAAAATATGCTTTCAAATGTGTCAGGTTTAGAGTGTTTTTGACTGTGCCGCTTGCTGATGTTTGTGTGTTGAGTTGTTTCTGTGTTTTTGTCTCTGACAATAAATCCCAGGTTCTGCCAATACTGACTCCCACTGATGTCAAGGAGTAGTTATCAACATGCAGCAGATTTTACTGGTTTTTGGAACTCTTGTTTTCTTGCTTCTCCTTCTTCTCACTTCTGCAAAAGAACTACATGTGCACATAGTAACTTTTTTCCCCCCTCTTTGGAAACTTTTGGCTGCTCCAAAGCTGTTTATGGAATCCTCAAATACCCATTTGACCTGTTTCTGTGTGAAAGTTTGTACGTGTTTGGTTTTCTACTAGTTTGTCTGAATACCTTGTGATGCCAGTAGGGGTCTCTGCCTCTCCACTTCACTCACCCGGCCATCAGTGGCATCCACTGCGTTTGGCTACTCAAAGAGGCTGAGGCACAAGCCCGCAGTAAGCTCTTGTCAGTTACCGTCGGAAGTCACCAAAAATCATTAAAGGATGTTTTGATGTGTGGAGACTTGTCTGTCTCACTGAGTCATCTTCTGTTCTGTCTTTCTCTTCTGCAAACCCCTGTTTCCTTGACAACCAGGTGCAAGCAAGTAGACCTGTAGACAGGAACCATTTTCACATCTTCTTCTACATTTATGCGATGCCACTCCCAGGGACTGGGATTTTAAATGAGTGTTTTGTTGTACATTTTTAGTGACTAAACATGAATGTGAGAGATGAAGAACAAGAGGAGAAGATGAGAATTAATGAGTGAAGAAAGTGTAATGAAATTTAAATGAAAATAGCAAGAGGAGTTGTAACTAAATAGTCATTACATACAACGTAACCATAGTACCACTCAACTGTAATGCTTGTGTGAACCAGTTTTAGCAATTGTGAATGACTGTATAATTTGAAACAGAATTACCTTTCGTGGGCAGTTTATTTTATTACATACAAAGAAACTGACTCCAGTCCACAGGAGCATTGAATATGTTTGTAGCTTACCTGTTTACAAAGCAATACAGATGCATTCATAAAGGTTAAGATATGAATTTAATGGTTCGATAAGCTTAAACATGTTACTCTGGGGCGCTGTTATAGCTCGCTGGGTTGAGCAGGCAACCCATGTGCTGCAGGGTTATTGCCGCTCTGGGCCATTTGCTGCATGCCTTCCTCTTGCTCTCTCTCCCACCTTTCCACAATTAAGTGTCATAATAAACACTAAAGCAGAAAAAAGAAAAAAAAACATATTACTCTATTCACAGATGTTTAATGTACATACAGTTCTGTATTTACCCACTTCCTGATTTATTTTTTTAAATCTTAAAAAAATATTATTAGACAAAGATAACCCAAGTAAATACAAAAATGCTGTGTTTAAATGATGATTTCATTTATTAATGGAAAAAAAAACTATCCTGAAAACCCTACCTAGCTCTATGTGAAGAAGTAATTGCCCCCTAAATCTAGTAATTGGTTAGGCTGCACTTGGTATCGAAAACTGCAGTCAAGCATTTGGAATAACTGACAGTGAGTCTTTCACATTATGTGTTTTCTGAGAACATGTAAAATTCAGTTTCATAAAACCTTGCATGCTAGGTTTTATGCTAGTCAAATAATTCTAAACAACTTTAGCAAGTTGTAAAAATTGAAAGAGATGAAGAAAGAAATCTATTTGGAGGTAGCTGCTGTGATGTCACCTATTGGCTTGTGGACAACTGTATTGAAAGCCTAAGTTTGGAGTTATGGCTCTAGGTTCATTTTGTAGAGCCAGAAGTGATGGTCAGAAGAGTGCGGAGTGCTATCAGCTAACCTGAACTACCTTGGCTAGCAATGTGACGCCAAAGACTAAAGGTCTGCATTCCACAGACACAGACACTGCTAGCACTGAAACAATGCCAAGATTTCACTCACCCCCAAAATAAAACTAAGCAATGGGGACAGTCTATTAGTATAGTAAGCCATATTATTATTATTTGTCTAAAAATTACATTAAAAATTCTTCTAAAGGCACAAAAATGGTAAAGAGTTTATAGAATGATTCAAACTATCTCAGGTGGCAGTTAGCAGACAGCTGGCAGCTATCAGCTGTGTCAGCAATCATCGTTTGACACGCTCCTGTCAAAGTTATATTAACTTTAACTTTTTGAAGGGAAGGGTTATATAAATTTTCATCCACTGTACAATTTTGCACAGTGTAAAGTGTATACAAATACAAAATACAAAAGCTCTTTCTTTGGTTGTACAGTCTGTAACACAACTTTTCCTAACACATAAAATCTTAATTATCCTACATTTAGGTAAAGAAGAAGCTGCTTTTGGCTGCTCCCTTGTCACAACGAGTCACCACAGTGTGTAGCTCTGTATGTTTGCTTTGTCAAAGTTTTACACTGAATGCCTTTCCTGATGCAACAAAAGGGATTTCTCTTTCCGGGTGGAATCAAGAAGCTTCCCCAGTACACCTCCGCAGGGGATTTTAAATCAAAATTTGATTGAAGGGCTGTCTTTCACCTTTAATTCAATGAGTTTTACAAAAGTTTTGAATAAGCTGTTTAGGAATTACATCCATTTTTATTCACAATCCACCATTTCCAGAGGCTCAAAAAATAATTGGAGAGTTGACTGACAAGCAGTTTCATGGCCAGGTGAGGCCTGTTTCCTTGGTATTTAATGACAGTTGAAGCAGATGTAATAAGTTGATTCAAAGTGTTGAATTTGTGCTTTATAGCATTTCAGGTTTAGACTTCAGTGCAAATGAGGAAGACCATTACACTTAAAAACCAACATAAACCTATCAGAGAGACAGCAAACATTTTAGAAGTTGCCAAATCAAAAGACTGGTTCATTCTTAAGAAGACGAAATGCACAACAATATCACACTAAGTCAAGAATGCTCTTGAGGAGGTATGCATAGTATTGCATGCTGTTGTCAGGAATCAAATTCATTGTTCATGAATTGAAATATAGAGGATTTTTAAAAAAAGATACAAACCACTGGTTGCACTCACATCATCTGTCAAACGTGGCAGTGGCAATGTTATTGATGATGTGGCAGAAAGTGTGAATGACAGATCCCACAAAATGCTGCAAAACCGATTGGAGAGCAATTGTATTGTAACTTCTGAATCGTCAGTGTCCAGGTCAACCCCCTGATCTCAAGCCATTACAGCATGCGTTTCATTTATTAAAAACAAAACTGAAGGCGGAGAGACCCTCAAACAGTAATAAAGGAGGGAAGTGAGTTTAGGAATTACGTATAAATAAATTACGCATGAAAATGATAGTAATTCCTAATCATACAAAATTTGCTGCAGCTATGGCTTCAAAACCGGTCTTCACAAACCAGTTGATGATGGTTGTTTATGTTTTCTACACAGTAAATTGTTTTATGGCAGGCCATCTTCATACTGGCACTGTGAACATTCCCAGTAATAGTGATATAGTCATAAGCATAGTGTCCCAAGCGGTTAGCTGTGTTCAACTGCCAAGAATCATGTGGCCCTACTAATTAGGGGTCATGTGATCTGTTTAATTTGGTAAGTTTTAGTGATTATTGGAATTCTAAAATTATTATCACGACTCAGTTTATCCACAGAAAAATAACACCAAACTAGCATTGTGATCATAAAGCAGATTTAACAATCTGTATAAATCACCAGACGGGCTTTCAGACCAGCCAAGTGCATGCACTGTCCTATTATACCGAGAGAGAAGGGACAAAGCAGGCTATCATTTATAAATAGAAAGATTCGGCACACACAATGTCACACTGGAGGAAAATGGGTCTGTTGAATTTGTGTTGAGTAAGCAGTGACTGGAATTTTTTTTTTTTATTAGGAGGAAATAGAGCGTTTAATTTCATGCTAATTCTCAGCATTACAGCCAAATGTGATTTAAAAACTCCCTCTGCACTAAGTGCCAGAACTTTCATGTCTGCGTGCATGTGTATATGTGTGTGGGTAAGCATCACAGAACAGGTGGCCAGAGCCCCAAGTCCTCGTCTAAACCCTGCCCCTTCCTTCCTCTGTCAGCTGATGCGCTACGAGCTGCTCTGTCTCCTCCTTCCTTCATCCTCATCATTTCTGTCTCATTCTGTCTTTATCGCTGACCAATATCAAACTTTCTTTTCCTCAGCCTGTCCCTTTTTATCCATCTCTCTACCCTCCCTTTTCTCTTGCTCTCCCTCTCTCTTTTTTTATTCTTCTTCCCTGCCGTGTCTCATCCCAGGCTGTAATAATATCAGACTGACTAGTGGAGTGCTGTTGTCCGAGCGACGGGCAGAGGGAGCAGTACAGGAGTTTTGTCTAGCCCTGCTACTCTCTTTGTGGACCAGGATTCTGAGGAATTATCCCTCCTTTCCACCATCCTCACCCCCTTTACCTACAACTCCTCATCCTCTTCCAGTCTTTTATTTTAAGGGGTGGCCATTTGAAAGCTCTGATATGTTTAGCATTCACCATGAACCCTACAGTCAAGATCCACCTTCAGAATGGGACCCACTTTAACACCTACATGTACCAGGTAGGGACTCAGCATTCATGCACTGTTTGGATATTTCCAGTGAAGGATTGCCTTCAGCTCAAATAGCTCACTCTGCGGTCTCCACATGTCCTTGCCCGGGTATTGATTTCAGTGCTGATGGTTCTTTTCTAGGTCTGAGATATGGCCTCCTCTCCACCTCCTCTTCCTCCCTCCTCCTCCTTCCTTTTCACCACTATGCCTCAATCAGTCTGCAAAGAATGATTAATGCCTCGCAGTAAAACAAATTGCATATTCGTTTAGAAATGTGGGTACACCATCACCAACAGAGCTTTTCACTGGTTCATATGGTTAGTAGCACATTTTCAACTTCTATTGTTTGTGAACATAATAGAGATAGATATCTGTCATACACTGATTAGGAACTCTCTCTTTTTCTGTGACTGCTGTGCATGCTTGACTTGCTGTATACTTATTACGGCACGCGTGCAAGAGACAGACTCTACTGATGCGCAACAAAAACTCTTTGTGCTTCTCCTTTCAACCGAGCAGAGGAAGTATTCCCCTCTCATCCTTCCTCTCTTTCTTTTGTCCCTTTTTCTGGCACAGGTTTTGTTTTGCTTTGATGAAGAAAACTCTGATACATGAATGGATGTTATTCTGGGTTTAGGCCTTCAATGGCACAGAGGAGGAGGAGAGAAAGTTGGGAAACTTGGAGGGATTTGACACCTATTTGCAAGCTGAATATGATATTCTGAAACACGGCGACGTGCGTGATGTGTCGGCTATGCCGTCTTGTGCAATACAATACGCCGTGCCATTTTTGTGCTCTGAAATCTGGCTGTTTTAAAACTTTTGATATGCATATTTTTACAGCAGACTTTCTCCCAGATTTTATTTAAAATCCTTAAAAAACAATTTAAACTATTTTCACTTTGTTTTTTATCAATGTTTCGGAACACTACAAATCTGGGGCAGCTTTGCCCTGTTATTACTAAGGTGCTTCACCTCCACTATAACATATTTCTGTAAAAGTCCAGGAAAGCTTGTACATGAATTCTTTATGAGTAATTCTGAATACTGTCAATTGTGTAAATGGTGATGCTTTTGGAGAATATCAACAGCAAGCTAGGTAGGTGCAAGGACTTATGGGAACGTAAATGTAACGTAAGGGTACGTAAAGTTCAAATTGAAGTTTTTGTTATTTCAGTTCATTTAACTTTGGTTGGAGTGGATGTGTAATATGGAATCTGGCATCTTATGGTGAGGTTTAACACTGGTCAATGACAATGACCAAAACTCCTGTAGACCTCTGGCCAGATTTGATATGGTGGGAAAAAAAAACCTACAACATTTCTGTAATTGTACAATTCAACAACAAATACATGGACCGGGGTATAAAGTAATAAGCTGATTATCTAGATCTGTCAGAGCATTAAAATTGTGTGATGGCAACCAAACAGTTAACAGTATTAAGCTTTAAAGCTTGTATTAAGGTAAAGATCCTACAATAATAAAGAGAAAACCCCAACAGTCAAAAGACCCCCTTTGACCAAGCACTTGCCGACAGTGAGAGAAAAAACTCCCTTTTAACAGGAAGAAACCTCCGGCAGAACCAGGCTCAGCGAGGAGCAGCCATCTGTTGCAATCGGTTGGGGTGTTTGGAGGAAGACAGCACAAAAGACACACTGTGGAACAGTCAGAGCCAGACATTAGTTAATTCATTAATTTCTTAGAGTTAGAAACTGTAAAACAACAATTTAACTTTGTCAAACTTATCCACCAGTACTTTAACAGGGAAAACAGCATAGGCTGAATTATGAGCAATTCAGCCTACGCTGGTACAGTAGGACAGATGTATTTTAATACATGGCTGGGACAGATTTATTAAAACACATCTGTCCCAGCCATCAAGGTTCATATTGTTGTTTAGTTTCCACACTGTGCCTCCTGTAGGAAAACTTTCAGAAAAGTTTTTAGTTATGCCTCCAGAGCATTAGTCTGAGCTAGGATCTGTCAAGTGCTGCAGTCAGCTGCTGCTGCATCCTTCCCCAGTCTCAAGTGCTGTCACGCCGTCATACAGAAGGAAAACCTCTCAGCAGCTTTGTGCATGTTTGTGTTTTAGTGTGTGCAACAGAGTGTATCTGCATTCATCTGATGAAACGTTGTATGCAAAGTTTGTCTGCTGCTCAAACACTTTCCTAATGAGCCGTTGCCATGGCGTTAGCAGCAGTGTGAGAGGTGGCGTCATGGCAACAGATTACTCACTGGCTACTTTAGGGCCAACACCCCAGCTAGGTGTTGTTTCGTCATGGTTCTTGCATGGGTTTACGCCTTTGTGTCTATATGTGTGTGTGTGTGTGTGTGTGTGTGTGTGTGTGTGTGTGTGTGTGTGTGT
>VVHJ01044421.1:0-18588 GCA_015107715.1 Tylochromis polylepis | reverse complement strand
TACCAGATGCCTTAACGCCCACTCACATCCTGGGCCGTTTGACCTCAGGTAATCACATGATAGAATGGGGATAGGTCTCACAATGGGTTCACGCGAAACCTTGGCTGATTGAGACCCACACCCGTTTTCACACCTGGACTCATGTGATTAGGTAGAGGATCAACAGGGGGTCCATGACCCGCCTGGGAGACACTCCCACAAGGCTTTAAATTCTGGGACTCTCCACCATTTGCTCTTAGAACTGAAGAAGCTTCTCGGATGAGAGGTGAAACGTTTTCAAGAAACTTAGAGAAGTCCAGACGCTTTTCTTTCCAAGCTCCTTAGACTACCATGACCTGGATGAATGAGAACCTTCACAGACTTCTATTAATAAACTTGAATTTTGGTTTTGATCAGTAAGATGAAGTGAGTACGAAAAAAAAGTTTTTGTCATTGTAGATCATCGAAATATTGTATTGCTACCTAATATTTTTCAGCTAACTCCAGATTTACCTTGGGAACACTGAAAAGCCTTCACCACAAGACAAGAGCCTTCCTAGGTCACATAGACGGACCTCCAACATGGCCACACATGGGGTAAACAAAGAGCTCACTAACATCAGCATCTGTGTGGGAAATAAATTCAATTAATTAAGAAAAGTAAAAAAAAAAAAAAGCATGCCAAAATTTTAATAAAAGAAAAAAACCCTATTCTTTTAGTAATAATATACACATAAACATATGTTTTAAGCTGTTAATTAATGTTTTGTGTGTATGTGTGCGTTTTACATAGCCCTAGACTGTGAGAACATTAAGTACTAACTACTGTTTTATATAAAAGTTAGCCATAGGTGAACCATAAACTCGGTTATTTAGTAGAAGTTTTAAGAAAAGAACAAAGCAAAGATGTTTAGGGATCAGTTTTAATGCTACAGCCATTTTCAAAAATATTGTATGTTTACATACCAGATATAGTACCTGACATGGGGGACATGTCAAGAAAAGAGAATGTTGGACAGGGGTGTAAAGTGGCAGGTGGTGGGTGCATTTATGCTCCAACAGTCATAAAAGTTAATTTGTTAATATTATCCTGCTGAGAATACGTGTAACTGTTTACATTTATTTCCTACAGAGTTTATTAGATTTGGCAATTATCCAAAAGCCTATGGAAAACTACTGTTTTCTATAATGATCTGGCTTGCCTACAAAAACACTGCAGCACTCTAGTTTAATTTCTACTTAGAACCTTCAAAAGTTCAGTGACTGCATGCTGCATGGTTGTGACACCAGTGTGTTGATAAAATCGGTCTGCAGACAAACACACATTCAAAACATTATATCACACTATCATAACTAGTAAATCCTATATCTTTATACTAAAAACAATACCAACAACACTGTATTACTTATAGAAGTCAAGCTGAAAAGGCCATTTTAATGGAATTACTCACAGAGTTATCACACCCTGGAGAGATGGTCCATGACCCGGCCATGGTGATGCTCAGCTTAGGGTAATCTACAAGAACAAAAATCATATTTATCATCATGTGGTGTCACATTTAAAAAATAAATGACACCAACTATTAAATCAAATTTATCTTTTAATGTCTCACCAGTAGAATCTCTCAGGGGAAACCACATGTTTTATTGGAGGCATACCTGAGTTTCTTAAAGAAAGACAGAAAGATTGGAGAAGCCATGTCCTCAGCAGCCTACCTTTGAAATATAGCGCTGTTACCAGTTCAGACGTAGCCAGATCGACCACATACAGACCATCAGAGCTTCCAATACAAAACCAGCTGTTGTCACTGCAGGGCCCCAAACAGAAACATATGGAAAAACCATGTTAAGGGATTTCCCGCAAAAGAATTTCTCATTTGGGGTCAGACAAACGATACAAAAGATCAACATACTGATGTGATGAAGTGGCAAGACATGTACACCATAAGACTATAGGCTTTGATTCAAGTTACCTTTGACTTCATGTAGTCTAAACTATATACATTCAGCACACTGGAAACTAATACCACAGAGAAGAAAGGAGCTCTCCTCTTTTATCCACTTCCTGCTCTGGGCTGCATGCTGAGGTTTTGAGTTTGCGGGCAATTTATGTTTGGAAGGTTTTACATTTTTGTGCATCATTATTTTCATACTACTACGTGGAATCTTAATTGAGAAAAGCCTGTGAGCTACTTTAGTTTGGCACATCGAGCTGCACTGCGTAAAACACATAACATGCTTTACTTTCCTAGTGTCATATGTCACACATGCTCCTAATTTATTGATATATTTAAGCTTCCCTTTTCACTCTGACACGTCAGCATCGTTGCTGTTTCAACCCCTCCACCACCACCACATCCACAAGTCTCCAGAACGAGATTTATTTATTTATTTAGAAACATACTTGCAGGGAATGATGAGCTGGAAGTCCAGATGCCAAACTCTGTTGTGCCAAACTGTACTGCTGTAATAAACCAATCATTTCAAATGTGTGCTGTCTGAATGAAATATTACTTTTACATTGGTCAAATTGTCCCAAAGGTTCACTTTTTTTGTTTGTGGAAAAATTAAATGTGTTATTTTTTTTACCAAGCGTCTGATTGCCTCTGAGTCGGGGAAGGAGCCAAAGTTTGAATTTCAAATTTGACACATAGTAGCTTAAACATGCTAATAGAATTGGGAATATTTGTATTTTGCATATCAGTGCTACAAATGTTCAGATTACAAAGAACCATGCAAAAGGTAAATAAAAAATAATAGCCATAATTCCTACCATGATAATGATTATGTGTATGTTGTTGACTTTATGTGTACAGTGCTGTTTGTAAATACATTTTGCCAAACAATTTTTTGTGTAGTGGCCTTTTGAGGTCACTGTAAGTGTTCATTAAACAGTGATGCTAACAGTGACTGTAATTGATTACTTTGTCTTATACAATGAATATGTGGCTTGCAAAGAAACTTCAAAGATTTAAATTATCACACACTGATATGCTTCCACTTGTTCTATATTTCACTCTAACTGTAAAGTGTGAGGTCAGGAAGTCGCTGAGCTCTGCACTGACATCACAAGCTTTCCGTACAGCAATTAGGAATCATACAAATACAGTCATGTCTAGGTGCTTTTCACATGCCTGCCTCTTGTCACAGCAACAAATGTTTCAACGGTCTGAAACTTTATGATTCGAGACAGCAGTTTCGCACGACGTGTGAAGTTTCCTTCAAGTTTCCTGTGACTGTGTGAACACGTTCAGCAATTAGTCCATAAGGATGTGGCATGTCGTTAAGGAATTTTTTTCCAAGAGCTTGTGACACTGTGTTAATGGCACAAATATGCAGCCATTTTTAAAAAATAAAATTGACAGATGTGTTTTAAGTCATTTTGGTAATGTTTTCCTGGATGACATACAATTTGCACTTTGTGGAATAATGAAGGAAATAGAGCCCTTGAGAATACATATAGCTGACAGCATCGGTTCACGCTTTATTAAGATTCCCTGTCAAAAATGAAGAGAACCAGATCTTCCTTGTGCTAAAGTCAAACAATATGATCCACTGAGAGGGAGGGAGGATGTGAATGAAAGGCTTGGATCGTGTTAATTCTTGTGACTAATGAATGGAGTAAACTACATCTACCCCTCTGTGGACTAATCCATCCATCCATCCTGTATGAGTTTATGTAGTTCTACCAGTTTAAAGGAAGTTGTAATAAGGGTCAAGACACCTATTCCAGCTACTTACTTTTCTTGGTCACCATTGATGTCTGAAAGAGGCCTACATAAAGCCATTTTGAGAACAGGTTTTGAAGTCTCCACTTCATCAGCAGATGATTTTCCAACACACCCTGGAAGAAAACATCCAAAAGTAGCATCAAAGTAACTGAGTGAACTTTTCCAATGAGTTTAAAGAACTATCTGTTTCTGTTTGGCGTCACCTGCTTGATGGCTCACAGTCTCTTGATGCATTTGATGTCTTTTTTCCATCTTCTCAAGGTCCATTTTGGTCACTATGTGACACTTGTGGTCATCACTAAGAGAAAAGCACCACACCTAAAACAAAGAGTTGTCTTTCAGCTTGTGGAATTTCAGTGTCTGAGCCTTTTGAGCTGCGGCGTGCCTCAGTCACCAACCTGTCCATCAGTTGAACCGGTGATAAGGTGCCTGTCCTTTTCCAAGAAGAATGCAGTGAGCAGTGGAGAGGCTAAAGGATAAAGGATGTTCAATATTTTCAAACATCCAAATTTTAGAAAACTGAATCCTATGGTTGAATAATCATAACTAATGTACTTTATACTAATGCAGTGGCTTCTGTCACAGGAACCCTGAGTACAGAAGGGAGAAAACCCCAAAAAGAGATAATAATCCTTAACCAGCAACCTAATCTGACACCCCAGTTTGTCCAGTCCTATTTTAAAATAGAATTATTGTTTCTACTGTAAAAAGTGAATAAGAGTACTACAGGCTAAAGGGGCCAAAGAATGAGTGTTTATCGCTCCACCAACATGATTTAAAATAGTTATATCATACCTGAAAGCACAAACGACTGGAAGAAAACAGCTTCAGTTTTTAAATCCCACACCTGACGAGACATAAGTAAAAAGCTAAAAACCCAAGTAAGGTGTGCACAATTTGTTTTTGTAAACCATTACACATCACTGTTGCTAAATAAAAAGTGTAAAATTTAAAGTAATACCCTAAAGGTGCGATCCTCTGATGTGGTGACGAGAATATCGTTATTCCAGGGACAGAACTCTGCTGATGTTACAGGTCCCAGGTGGCCCGTCAAGGTACGGATCGTTTCTGGTCTCTGATGTGGAAAACAACAGTAAAACTTGAGTAAGAACAAGTGGTGATTACTGTCTTGTGGTAAATATTTTTTAAAAAGTCAATGAGGTGACTGTAGCAGATGGTAGCAGCAGTTAGAGCAGGTCATCTACTAATCTTAAAACCAGGTTTAATCCCTGCATGCCACATATCCTTGCGCAAGATCTTAACCCCAAGTTGCTCTCTGCATCCATCGGCGTGTAAATGTGCATGAATGTTAGACAGAGCATAAAAAAAAGTGGTTGTATGAATGTGAATTGGTGAATGAGGCACATGTTTTAAAAGTGCTTTGAGTGTGCAGGTAGAGTAGAAATTATAAGAACCAGTCCATGTACAACCCTTTAGCTTAAATGCACTGACCAAGTGGAAGACGTGCAGCATGATCATCTGGTACCTTTGAGCTCAGAACACATGCAGTTGCTCCCGTGCATGCAGCCACTCGTTCATCAGAGAAACAAAATGAAAGATGAACAATGTCCCCCAGCAACGTCCCGATAACTGTTCCAGCTGCAACGTTACCTGCAAACCAAAAGATCTGTCTGCTTACATTCAAAGTTAACTCAAGAAAATGATCATATTCACTACATGACGTGATATGAAGCGTGTGTTATAGTTGCTCCACAACATTGCAAAACGTAGCTTTATAATGGGAAAAAATGTGTGTGATTTGGGGTTGAGAAACTCTTTACTGTGGAGCACTGCTCACAGCACGCAGCAATTCAGAGTCAAACACACAGAACTATGTATCGTTACCCTCCTGTGTTCTCTTCTGGCACAATTCAATATCCCAGACAATGATGTAATCAGCAGAGGCAGAGCAGAGGGTAACAGGGCTGCTTCTTTTTCCAAAAGTCAGGGCACTGATGTCACCATGGTGACCAGTTAGCAGGAGGGGCTGTGAAAAAATCAATAAGAAATACTTTAGTAAAGCATAAAGAATATATTTGTGTTGTCTAAAGAGCCTAAAACCAGAAGGTCAATGACATAGCAGCTCATCTAACTCACGATCCATTACAATTCACAGGTTATTGCCTGTAAAGCGACAAACGTGACCTCTCTAACCCAATTTTGAATGAAGATCTATTTAGTTGGTTGCCTACTGTCTGACAAAAACAAAAATATTTTCAGAGTAAACTCCAGGCCATACATGATTGTGACTAAATGCAACATTGCTATTAACCTTTTAAAAAAGGACCTGAAAAAAAAAGATGAAGGGATAGATGTTTGTGCATAAAGGTTTCACAGATTTTACCATTGTTAAATGTACTATGCTGGAATCCACATAGGCTGAGGCCTGAATGGCGCAGGGCTAGTAAAAGTGTAAGACACAGAAGTTGAACGGCCACCTGCTGGCCTGTTTGGGTTAGTGACACTGTTTCTTCCAGCTGAGTACACCTTGAAGTAAACCGGCTGGCAAAATGACAATGAAGCCCTGTTCTGACGCGTAAACCCTCACTGTAGCGGACCATGGTGCTGACACTAACAAACTACTTAATAATTAACAAACCTTCTGCTGTCCGTCCTTTGTGCTGTAAATGAGGACTTCCTTGCCGTGCCGTGGTATGCTAAAATAAGAGTAACAGCATGCGAGCTGCCGGTGTGACAGGAGTCTGTCACAAGTCAAACTGAGCTTTTCAGTCAGCATCTTTGCCATCTGTCACAGGCTAACACTGTGACACGACCCTCCGCCTGTTGTGTTACGAATGTAACGCTAATTATCTCCTGGTAGAAATAGTTGGAGCATCATTATTAATTACATGTGCATACTTATACAGTTACTGTCGTTACAACTAACTGTCCGTGCTCGTCGAAGCTTTAGTGGCTTTAGGAAATGTTGATCGTTGCTATGACACCGAACAAATTTGCGCCACGACAGATCGTCTATGCTGCGGCGCTTCACTCAAGTCGTAATACTAATGCCAGGCAGGCAAACAAGCACTGCCCCCTGGATTTGTTCTGTCACATGGTTTAATCCCGTTTGTTGCTTTAAAAATGTCTTCACGCGACATTTCTATCATCAAAGCTGTAGGTTTGGCCTAGTTTATGTAGCATGTGCATCCAACTCCAGAAGTATTTGAAATTACGGTTAGAGTGGAGCTTCTTTAATAAAAAAATCCGTACTTGTACTTCACCATTTAACCGCAAGATGGCAGTCCCCGTTAGATTGTGTACTTCTTTCTGTTTAAAAAAATAGAGAGAGAGTGATTGGAGTAATGATCTAACATATATTTATACAACAGAGTTACTTAATTCAATAAAAATATGAAAACTTAAGTGGCAGTATTGATTACGGACAATTTTACATTCATCATTACTAGACACGATGCTTGTGTTTGATTACTGCTCATGAATATCAATAAATAAAAATAAATAAAAAGTTTAATGGTGTCTCATTTTTGGAAATTTAGGTTATTGTGAGCTTGTATTAATATTGTTAATTTTACTCATCATTATTAGCTATAAATAATTTTATATAAAACATTTTATATTATTATTAGTTGAGTATTAGTAGTAGTAAGCGCACAAGGATTTTATTTTATTTATTTATTTTATTTTTTTACAAGGATTTCAAGAACCGTTCGGCTGGGGACCCGCAGAAAAGACGATTACATCACAGAGAAAGAAAAGATGTTCAAGGTAATTACATTAAAAAATAAAATAAAAATAAAAACACAGTCTGGTTACATCTGTAAACAAGCTTATTATAAATTCACCTTTGCAAAGTTAGGCAATGATAAACAGGGACAATATGCTCAGTGGCATATTCAGTCTGCTTACAGAAGTTCACTTTAAGCAATTTTAAAGAAAAATAAAAGCATACCTGTTTATTATTATTATTATTATTGTTATTGTTGTTGTTGTTGTTGTTGGACTTCACATTACAACCTTGAGCATAAAGCGTTCTATAAAAAGTAAGTTCTTCATGGCGAAACGAAGAACCAACTTCTGCAGTAGAAGACATCAGAGGACAGGAGGTCTTAAGTGGATTTCGAATCATCCTGTTTGCTAAAGGTTTATAAAAAGCACCAACGGAAATGGCGGATGCTGGGAATCGTAGTTCTCCTGTTGAGGTAGCGGATATGACGCATGTGTCGTGTAACGGGTAGCTGGGTGTCGTCCGCAGTCTCCTTTGCTGTAGTTGGGTGAATCAGTCGACGTTGACAGTCTATGGGATATGACAGTGCTTTTGTAGTAGACCGCTTACTTTAGCTAGACTGTTAGCTGGCAGTCAGGTCTTTAGGAGTGTGTTAGCCGAAAGAGAGAATTTCCAGTGCCAAGGCATTTTTTGAACAAAGTTGTACAATTCATCAGCCTTAATATCTTTATAAGATGACGCTGCTGATGTTTTCGGGTAAAGGAAGCTAATTTAACTTAAACTAGATGGCTAGCTACCGTGTCATCAACTTGTGAATGTTGTAACTTAGTCACTGTGCGGGGCCATAATAACCTTATTCATTAGAGAGTGTAGCTAACTAGCCGTTGTATTAGCCGGGTAGCATTACAGCGTGCACTGAGAATCGAAACGAAGTTAAAATAGTGCTAGTGAAGCTAGCTAGTTTTAACTATTAGAATGAAAAAGACACAGCCTGACACACTGGATTTTGTTCCTCAAAAAGACATCGTATACAATAAACTTCTGCCGTACGCGGACAGGCTAGACGCTGAATCCAATGATATTTTGAGTAAGATAAAAGGAAACTTGGGCCGAGCTGTTCAGCTTAGAGAAATATGGCCCGGTGTCCTGTTTTGGACGAGGAAACTTTCCACGTAAGTAACACTAATCTTTAATGTTCTAACGTAACAGTTGTTGCTCACTTGATAACGTTTGCAGCATTGAGCCCATTAAGAAGTAACGTAAACAACAGATAATTTAACACGGTAACTCGTAAAGTGTAAAATGCGGTGTGTTTATGATATAATAATCCGAAGTGTTTTGTAGGAACTGTATGCACACTGATCAGTCAAACCGAAAACTTTGATTTGTTTTGCGTGTTTTACGAAACACGGTCGCTGCCTCACGGCCTGCTGTGCTTAATGACTTATAAAACGCTACACAGCTTTGAATGCCCGGTAGCTACAATCTGTCGGGCATCTGATTAGGGACGCTACGGGTTTCATAATCAGGCCAGTGTCAAATACACAACCTGACCCAGACAGAGCGGCACAGTAGCGGGTCATTTTAATTGCTGTTCCGCAGCTGACATTTTCATTTTGAAACAGCGAGTCAGATGACGGCTCACCAGATATCCCAAAATTTTAATTTTATGGTTTCCTGTCAAGCTGCTGCAAAGGCGGCCCTTGTACATAACCACCTTTTTATATGCAGTATAATAGTTTCAGATCATGTTTCAGTGGTCCACATGGTTTTCTGTTGAATGTTTGTGCCAAGCTCTTCAGGTGAGGCCATAGGTAGTCTTGCTTGACTCAGTACAATATGCATAAACATGACATTTAACATTTAACCCCCTGATTGCACCAGCAAAAAATATCGTCAGTATGGATAGTTGATTACTTTATGCTGTTTCATATTGTTGTGCGTGGTTGTGGGCCTGCTTTAATCCGTTTCAGTCCCAAAAGCTGGCTCATTGCTCTGTTCAGGAGTGACTCACTGCCGGATCAGGCAAACGGAAAGTTGACTGTTAGGTTGACCCAGATTCTGTTTACTAGTATCTGTACACTTAAAGATTGATTTAAAAAAAAAAAAGTTTTCATTTTAAGTTTTCGACAAGGTTTATTCAACTTTAGTATTTACTTTAAACAATAACCTGTTTTCTGACTTTTTTTTAAATTATATTGATTACCAAGTTTATTATATTCTATGTCTCATACATGTAAACACTTTGGACTTCTTATTATCTGTGCTGAAAACGGAGTAATTTTCCCACATTCTGTTCTCCTTAAGGTATATGAGGCTGTACGGGCGCAAATTCAGCAAAGAAGACCATGTGCTGTTTATCAAGTTGCTCTACGAGCTAGTGACGATACCCAAGCTGGAGATCAGCATGATGCAGGGCCTTGCTCGGCTTCTTATTAACCTCCTCAAGTAAGAGTGGTTCCTGCCTAGTTTACTCAACAACTTGTACAGATGTTTTTGGTTTCTCCAAGAGGGAAGTTACGTGCAAACATGCTGCAAGCTCACCAGTGATGATTTCTCTGGTGTAGTAGCTTTTTCGTGTTTCTCAATTTCTATACATATGTCATATTCATCTTAACAGGAAACGAGAACTCCTGTCAAGGGAGGACCTTGAGTTGCCATGGAGACCGCTGTATGAGCTATATGACAGGATTCTTTTCTCAAAGACGGAGCATCTCGGCCTCAACTGGTTTCCCAAGTATGTCTCTGGTTTTAAGTTGAAGCCTGTTATTGTTGTTATTAAAAAATAAATAAATAAAAACTGTGCTTAAACTTAGAAATGAGGTATACTTTTTGGTTTAGCTGTTGAGTTAGATTTCACAAATTAGGTGGGATTTTTTTCATTTTTTTTTACAGCAGCAGATAATGTGCTTTAGGCAACATTTATTTCACGGTTAGTTTGAACTGCACATATGACAGTCAAATTGCACTGAACAGCTCCTCCACCTCTACATTATTTTATAATATGTGACACAATCATCTTCATTAATCCTTCTTTGTAACTTCTCAAAAAAGCAACTATTTCCTATTCACAGCCTCTTTAATACAGCAACTGACCAGCTGTGTGGAGACTGGAGGAAGTCTGCTTTCCTTCAACTCTCCTGCCATTTGTTAGTCAAATTTTTGTTGCAGTTTCTGTGAGCGCAGCCCTATGCAACACTGTCTCAGAGAAAGATTGTCCTGAAATGTGCATTATCATATTTATTGTTTTAAAATGACTCACTTCTCATCTTTCTCTAAGTTGGCCAACTCTTCACTCTGCCTGCCAGTGCCATTGTCAAATGTTATCAGGCAGGATGTCTACAAAAAAAAAGCCTGCTCCAAGACATCATGACCTGGCCGTTAGAAGTCAAATTTTTACTTTTTTTCCCCATAACTTCAGTAGACTGTTTTCTTGGTGTTAACATCCATTTATTTATTTTTTTCCGATTCAATTTAAAAAGGATCACTTGTGTTAGTTGCTATTTAATTAAAACCATAGCCTGGTTGTTTGAACACAACCAGGCTATGATTTCAAGACCGTACGTTGGTAATTTGGTTAATTTTGAAGATTGACTTAACTTTAATAAATTGTAATAATGCAGAATATTTGAGTTATAAATAGATAAATGCATACATCAAGGTACATAGGATAACTGACTCAGTTTGTTATACTTTAGGTCACGAGCTTGTCACGTTTTATGCCACATAATGCTTGTTTTTACGAGGAACTATAGCTACTATGATTTTTACAGTTGAGCATGTCTTCAGAATTTTGCAGAGATGTTAAAATGTTGGTTTGTCCTGTGCAATACTCATGAAGTTCATTATGAAGTTCTTAGCAAGCAGTGCGAGGTGCTCTTTTAGGGTGCTATGGGAACATTGCTACTTTGCTAGCAAAATGCTTTCATATTGAGCCAATGTAAGCAAGCTGCTTTGGTTGGTCAGCTAATCCTTGTCCAGCCCATATCAATGCACACAAAAAGGTAATATCCAAATATTTAATGAGTTGTATAAGTTGATGCACAAGTAATAGGCACTATCTTGTGTGCTGAATGTGTGTGTTTTTTTATGCCTTTGTCTCTTTTTACATTCAGTTATCTGCGGCCTCGTTCATCCTCTAAACACATAATGATAAAATTGGTTCAGAGGTGGTAAGGATAAACATTTGTCTTTGTGTTTTTTGTTTTGTTTTTGTTTTTACTTTGAATTCATCCTTTGAGACACCATGTTGCATGTGAAAACAAAAACTGGACACCCCATATGCAGCTTGTGAGAGAAGTAAAAAATCAGGAGTTAATCAATGTTAACATTTCACCCATATTGGAGACTGTCGCACTGCAGCTAACAAATTTTTGTATCATTCTCCTATTCCTGCTATCAACCATTAGCTCATATTAATAGATGATTATTTTATTTAACACGTTTTCTTAAATGTTTCTAATCTTTCATGTTATGTGATGACGGCATCAGATTTTGATGACCATATTAAGATGTAGTACAGTTTACAGTATTTATGACACATTGTGAAACAGTCATTATGTTATATGCTTGACAGTATTTTCATTAACTCATAAACTGTCTAGCTTTTTATTGTTTTTCTTGTTACACATCCCCACTCTAACCCGGTTTGAAGTCCTTGGTTTACTCAGCAGCATTTTCAAGAGTTTAGCCGTTTAGGAGCCCAATTTTTTTAAAGCTATTTTTTAACTGTAAACATTTTTTTCTAGTATTTATATGTTATATAGAGTGGTTCTTACCACAGAGTGCCCTCACTCACATTTTTCTGCTGTTGGATTTGCATATTTTTGGGTTTATAGCTGGTGTGTTGTGGGCTTACAGTGTAAACAGTAGATCAGTGCATTCAGTAGGTTGCAGTTTGGCTTGCAGAGCATCACCCATAATGCGGCTATTGATTAAGAATTAAATCTGTGTCGGCTACAGCTATGTAAAAACTTGAGTGATGCAAAGATGGATAACAAGCTGTTGAGTGGGATTTTTCAACCAGGCATGGTTTGACTTTGCATGTCAGTAGATAGATGGGATTGTAGAAAGGAGCCTAAGAACTGTGGTTATATCATTCCCTGTCATTCAGTCCTTATGTGAAGACAATCACATAAGGAATTTGTAATAACCAAGATTCTTTTTTTTTTACTAGTAGAAAATTCGTAAATGATGCTAATATATCATATTTGTAGCATTGTTATGTAAGGGTTATGGTGGTGTCAGTTAGAAACAGATTTACATGTACATCTTTATTTTGGCTTGAATCCAGTTAGTAAGCTCAGACAATACAGGTAACATTTACTCTGCTTGTTTTATCACTATACACCAACCTGTAAACTTTCCTTTTTCACAGCACGTTAGTCAGATGTGTCAAGAAGTTTCTGTGTGCATGCAATTAAACTGAGATTGCACTGATGTGGAAGCTGATTAACTGTACCCAACATCAGTCTTTTACTGACAGCCTAATAAAAACTTTTCACTCCTTTTTTCATTAAAGCTCTGTGGAAGGCGTGTTGAAAACACTTGTGAAAAGCTGCAGACCGTAAGTACACCTTAATATATCAGTTCATGAATGTCCTCATTTTACCTTGTCTTTGGATTTAATAGTACTGCAGACTTTTGGTCTAATAACTGCGTATCAGTCTGAGAATTTCTTGTTTTTATGCATATTGCGTTTCTTAACCCTGTGTTTAAAAGTTGGGCTAAGAAGCTCTGCGTTGGGTCATTTTATTATTGCAAATCTGCAGGTTCACCATAGTAGTTCACTTGCAGGTATCTTAGACGAGCACTAGGATTCGTCCTTAAGTTTGCACTTAGGCAGATAATCCTATTATCTTATCTAATTCTGTCTTGTGTGAGAGTTTCCTCTTAGTGTGAGAAGCAAGAATGATTTGTGGTTCGCTGCTGAGACGCTGCGGGAAGGACATTTGGTTTTATTTTATTTTATTTTTTTCCCAAGACGACCAGTGAATGCAAAATCACAGAGATGGCCCTGTGACCTTAAATAACCTGCAGGGTTTAAATAAACACAAAACAGACCATGAAAATCCCCTCAAGTCTTTGACCCCTGTGAAACCATAGGATTTATCCTAACAGCTAAAAATGTGCCAGGTGTATGACTTGTAATCTCCCATCTGTGGGACATTGTGCTCTAGTAGCTGCTGCTTGTGGGTATTTCAGTCACTTGTCTGTAATGTGAACACAAACATAGCAGAGATGATCTCAACGAATAGATACTCAAATGAAGATTATGGCTCACAGTTGAATGCTTTTGCTCTGAAGCCATATGAAGTCTTATTCTGTACTTTAATGGTATTCTGAATAGCTAGAATAACTATGAAATAAAATTTATATTGATTTGTTTTCCCCATGTAAGCATGTTGCTGTGATGTTTTTAAAAAAAAATTGAATGCAGGATTTTTTTCCCTGGCAGTATTTTTACAATGTGATATTATCCGTTTTAATGAAGAAAAATACTTTGTGTGCTTCTACAAATGCCAGTATTACTACAGAAAGACCCCAGAAAACAAAACAAAGTAAGACAAGAGTTTGCCTGGATTTCCCAAATTACCAGTTCTGCCCCTGCACTCTTAAATTTGATTTTCTGATCGATAATTCAGAGAATACTCTGACCATTTCAGGCTGAACGTGAACAATTTCCATCCTTACATGCAAAAATGACTCCTTAAATTTGTTGTAATGTGAATTGTCAGCATCAAATCATGTGACCTGACCACACTTCTGAATGTTTAATTCTCTTCCCCACTGTTCCCAAGAGCAGCCTGTTTGTGTGCATACAGTACTGTGCAAAAGTTTTAGGCAGGTGAGAAGAAATGCTGTAAACAAAGAAAGAGAAATCAAAATCAAAACAATATTTGGTGTGACCACCCTTTGCCTTCAAAACAGCATCAATTCTTGTAGGTACACTTGGACACAGTTTTTGAAGGAACTCAGCTGGTAGGTTGTTCTTGGAGAACTAACCACAGATCTTCTGTGGATGCAGGCTTCCTCACATCCTTCTGTCTCTTCATGTAATCCCAGACACACTTGATGATGTTGAGATCAGTGGGGGCCATACCATCACTTCCAGTACTTCTTATTCTTATTTACGCTGATGATGGTTCTTAATGACTTTGGCTGTCGTTGTCCTGCTGCAGAATACATTTGGGGCCAATAAACAATCATTTATATTTCTGAAGTCATTCTTTGTTTACAGCATTTTTTCACACCTGCCTAAAACATTTGCACAGTACTGTATATCAACAATCTGCTCCTGTCTGTTTTTTGGATTTGTATTAGCAAAAATGAATGTTAGGCAAATGTCTGAACCTTACTGCAGATTAGAATTTTTTTCCTTACATTAAAACGTAATAAAATGTATTCAGCAATTAGAAATAAGAAATCGTATTCAACATCAGGCAAACTGTTATTTAAAATGTTGATAATTTCGTAATAGATGCATCTTAATTCACTTAAGTAGAATCAGCAGTGTTGAAGGTTATTAATAGTCTAGTCTTAAGTAATTCTGACCCAGGCCTTGTTTCATTGCTGGTTTCAAGTACTCATTAGAAGTTGTCAGTCTCCAGACGTGGTGTACATGTTCATCCATCTTTGAACCACACTTTAAGCTCCTTTGAAGGTTGAGATGTTTCAACTGTCCATGTACGGTGACCGGTCATTTTATTAGGTACAACTGTGACAGGCCAGAAGAACTGAAAATGCAAGTTTGTTGGTTCAAATTGAACTTGTTTTATTTTTGGATTACATATTAAACATTTATCCAATAAAGTGGATATGGGTAGTGTATTTTTATGAGCAATCATGTGAATGTTGGTGGTATTGTCACCATGTGTAAAAAATCTGATTTTGTCTCTCTCTACCTTCATGCAGGTACTTTTCAGAGACGGCTACTCAGGAGATGCTGGATGAGTGGAGACCACTCCTTTGTCCCTTTGATGTCACCATGCAACGAGCAATCAGCTACTTTGAGCTATTTCTACCAACAACTCTGCCTCCAGAGCTGCATTACAGGGGCTTTAAGTATGAAACCTCTTTTCTTCTCTTACATGTACACTGCTATTCAAAGTTTGATGTGACTTCAAAGGGAAAGTAATCAAAAACGAGCTATGATATATAACAGTATGTCTACACAGGCCTACAGAGTCACGTGTTCCAGTGGCAGATTATGTTACGTAATTCAAGTTTATTGAAAAACTTCACCAGTTACGTTGGCAGTCCTTGAAACCGTGTTGATGATGAAAGATTTGTGCTCTCCTTTCAACTTTGGCTGCTTGACTTTATGAAGAATGAGCCTTTGTATGTGAGGGGGGAAAAAAGCTTTTCTTCTGAATAAAGATGTGATGAATGGAAAGAGACAGAGTCGGCCATCTTCAAAAGTAGAGGGTCCCGATACAGATGTCATGACTGCCACTCAGAACTGGCAGGCATAATGGAATAAGTGACTGTGATATGTGAGGGGCGTATCCCATAGTGAGACATAGAAACAAGTGCTATAAAAGAGAACAGAGGTACAGTTTTTTTTAATTTTATTTTTTTATCCTAACCAACTGGAGTGAGACATATGTCGACTCTTTTTTTTTAAATACTTTTTTTAAAAATTCTTTTTGATGCTTGTTTAAAAATGAAATTTTTTTTCACTTCATTACCATATTAGCTGTATCCTTTCCTTGCACACTATCATTATAATTATTATTATTGTTATTAATAATAATAAATCCTTTATTTAAATCAGTGGTCACATTGAGATTTAGAACTTTTTTTTTAAGTAGATGTGTACAAAAAACAAACTAATACAATAAAAGCACGCATTATAGATGCAAATTAAGAAAATCAGGTAAAAGAGTAGTTGCAGATAGACAAATACAACCCTTTTAAACGTTTCAGTGAAATCAGAATCCAGTTAAATTGAAGAGGTGTAAAGAGATTTCTCCAGCAGTAACTCTTACTGACTATTATCCTGACTTTTAACAATGTTTAAAGGTGCTGAGGAGATGCCATCTGTCCTTCTAAAGCAGTGTTTCCCAACCTTTTGGAGCCACGGCACATATTTTACATTAGAAAAATCACACGGCACACCACCAAACAAAAATGTCACAAAAATGCATATTGATCATTTTTCCCCGCGCACCAGGCATAGCGGAACTGGCTTGGTTTGTCCCCAGTATACCTTTTTTGCTTTCTTCTCACCACTACTCATGCTAGGGCCTTCATCTGGGTTGGAATTTTCTCCAGGACCCAGATCAGACTGACTACTTTTTCTTTTCAAATATTTATCTATTGCTATTACGCGCTTCGTTGTCGCACTCACAGCATGACTATTATGTCATTTCTTGTTCGTCGTCTTCTGTTTTACTGGCAGTTGGCAACCCATTTAATTAGAGCTGGTAGTTGTACTGCCCTCTAGTGGAAGAGAATGTAATTGTTCTGCCCGTTACTCACGCCGGTCGCTTAGAGTACCAGTTAGGTGGAACCAGATAATCTTTCACAGCACACCTCATGCCACACCTGTGCGCTGCAGCACAGTGGTTGGGAAACACTGTTCTAAAACATGCTGCACTTCTATAAGGGCAATAAAATATCCTTTAACATATTGTTTAACTAACTGCTCCATTTTAATCTCAGTAAATATTAATGTCTTAATTTATATTAGGAAGCTTTATCATTCATGTACAGCATAAGTTTGGGCGCCCTGAAGCAAGGTAACGACATTAATGAGCTTTAGTCAAAGAAGTAAAACTTAGTTTTTGCATACACCAGCTACAACACCATCAAGATGTCAAACTTCTGTTTCATGGGTACTGAGTAGCTTTTACTGCATTATTACCCTGTATACACAGCATTAAGCACTCATTGGTTGGACAGTATTCTGTAGCACCCTTCTACTTGTTTTGTCTTAATTAAGGGAGGTTAAGGATTGTAATTGGTAATCTTTTCCTGAAAAAACAGTGGACTCCTTTAAATAAAGAAATGTTGGTTAACATAAACTATGTAAGTCAAAACCAGACCTGGAAAACTCTGAGGTGAAATTGCTCATCTGCTAATCAGAGAGACAAAGTAAAACCCCAGCAGGACTGCAAATAGATCAGCAGAAATTGACAGTAATATTGTAACTGGTGGTGGAAGTGTTCTCCTGGGGTTGTGTGACAGCCACAGATAAAAGGATGATGATCCACATGTTTGATTTGGCAAAGATTTTACACATGACGCCCTTCCTGGTGCAACCATCATCATTTATCCGTGCTTGGGACCAGCACTAGGAGTACACTGATTTGTGGCCCTTCCCGTCGTTGGGTTTCCTAAAAGGAAAAACAGATTCCACTCAAGTTAGCTCCCTCTGAATGCAGATGCCATGCAGTTGGTCAAGAGCTGAAAAACTGTCTGATACAACAGGACAATGATCTAAAGAAGACCTAAAAATCCACCAGGAACTCTTGTCAGAGCCACATGTTAAAGCTTTTGGCCCTCACAACCTGTTGACTTAAATTGTTGAAACTGTGGGGTAGATCTCGAACTCGCTGTGTGCTTAAACTCTGACATCTTCAAAGAGGAGTAGTTACTAAGCGCTAACTCGGTGGGTACTTCTAAATGCTACAATAATATTTTGTACCAGTGCACTGGGAAAGGGTTAATTGTGTGGATGCTTTGAAGCATCCACACAATTGAGATCCTGTTTCTCTTTATTATTCCAGTTGCTCCGTTTTTTGCTGTTTTTTGGCACTTAACTACGTCTACAGTTTTTGTGCTATTTTCACCATTCAAATTTTAAAATATTCTGCTCTTTCTGCTAATTCCTGCTATATCTTTTGGTATTTCTAACATCTATACTTTTTGCAATATTCAGCTTTTTATGCAATTTTTTTGCCCATTGAAATGAATGGGAACAAGTCATGTGACCTAGAGTGGCTCACTCAAAGGTTTGAATCTGTTCTTCATGTCCAAACAAATGCTTCTTAATCGCTCCATATTCACTCCATCCACACAAATTATACATCAAAACGTAGGTATTTTTGTTGGCTTTCAGAAAATGTCACCGTCATTAATGTAGACCCTACCGTTCTCTTACAAATCGCCTCAAAGCAACACAAGGTCTGAAAACTCCCCATTCAATCTCTATGGACGCTTAGTGAAAGTCCCAGCTGAAAATCT
>VVHJ01044416.1:2548-16235 GCA_015107715.1 Tylochromis polylepis | reverse complement strand
TCACTTAACTTATAAAAAAAAAAAAAAAAAAAAAAAACTTGCGCACAACACAAAGGGGAAAATTAGAGTACTTTAAAGGTTTGGTTGTAAATGCTACTTGATGAAAATGAGGCATCACTGATAAAAGAAAGCTGAGATAAATTATGGTAAATTTAAACATGCAATTTAAACTTGTGATAACCTATCTTGGCCACTAGGGGCAGCAATGACAAACTGTAAATCCAACTAATGTACAATACTAATCCTGGAGAACTATTAAATAGGGTAGAACAAGACTTCAGAGAGTATATAGTCTATAATAGGTGAGTAAGTAAGTATCTTGTTTAGAGATCTAGTATCCAACATCATCTATTTTAACATCATCCATCCATCATTCATTTAATCACATTACTAAGTTTATTTGTAAAAGTTGTAAACGCCCAATCAGCATGTGTTATTATGGGCATGGTTGTAAGACATTTTGTAGCCTTTTATTCATTCATATTAATGGAGAGCACCCTGAATTAATTTTATCACATTTATAGCCATTGCAACACACTGGCTCCTTTCTTTTTTCAGCCATTCTGTTGTCTGTTGTGCTGCCGTGCTCAGGATCATTGCCTTGCTATGTGAGCCAATTTGGGCCAAGCTTTAGCTGTCTGACACATATTTAACTCCGGAACACTATGATATACAGAGGAGTTCATGGTCCAATCAGTGACTGCCCAGGACCTGTGGCTGCAAAACAAGCCCAAATCATCACCTCTCCACCACTGTGCTTGACAATTGGTATGAAGTGTTTAAGCTGATATGATATTGACATGACATGACATGATAGGTTTTCTCCAAACATGGTGCTGTGCATTAAAGTCAAGCATCTCTTTGGTCTTGTCTATTCAAAGGACATTGTTCTAAAAGTCTCCTGGTTTGTTCAGATGCAACTTTCCAAAACCAAGCCATACTGCCATGTTCTTTTTAGAGCAAAAGAGCCGTCCTCCTGGCAGCCCTTTCAAGCAATCCATACTTGTTCTGTGTTCTTCTAATTGTACAAACTTAAACTTTAACATTTAACTTGCTAACTGAGGCCTGTAGAGTCTGAGATGGAACTCTTAGGGTTTTTATCCATTTCTCTGACCACGACATGGTCTGAACCTGCTGGGACGTCCACTCCTGGGAAAACTGTGGCACACCTGAATATTCCAGACCAACAAACTGGCAAAACCTTTGCTCTAACCGCTTCTAGCTACAGTAGCTGCTAAAAAAACAAAATGATATAATAAAAGATGCTTTAAAAGGTTTTTAAACCTGTCTTGACTTCCTGAGCTCCTCGCTGTAATCCCACTTTCACATACAAAGATTCATGTGACCCACTGTTTATATAAAAAATATTGATAATGGCAACTTTGGGTCTTTGTTTGCCAAGATATCGACACCTGACACACTCTGTGTTTGGAGGTGTTCAATCATTTAAAAAACAGCTTGTCCATTAGAAAACTCCTTGTGTGTTGTTTGTGTTTCACCGGTTAAATGTTGACCTTGCTTCCCTTCAAGTCTCAACTCATCCATCTCAGGAAATTCTCATGCAGAGGATCTGTCGGGCTCAGCCAGTCACTGAAAATACCAAGGAAAGGGGTCCCTCCATCCTCATCTCTCACTCCACAATGATGTTGTTGTCAAAAGACATTTCACTTTAAGAAACTCCCAACAATCTGGCAGAACTAGGTGTAAAGAGCTCAGATCCACAATGACACTCGAAGGTGACACTTGCATTAGTAGAGATAAAATGTGACAAGTTACACTTCTTCTTCTACGGTGGAAAAAACAACGCATGAAGCCAACAAAGAAGAACAATCTGTATGCAAACAGAATTCAGTGAGATGATCCTATGACATGATTATTTGGACAAGCTCGGCGTCATCCGTCATTGTGAAAGGCTGAAAAGCAGCAATGGCTTCATTTAAAGAGTCAAAAATGACAAATGACTTTACTCGATTGTCCAGGAGACAAAGACGCCTTCTCCTCTGGCGACCCCGAAAAAGTCACTTGTGGAGAGGGCAAAAGAACTGTTTGTCACATGTCGGATTACCTGTTACAAATGAGAAATGACTCAGTTAGCTAATTAGCTTAGGAGAGTGAGATAGAGAATGGGGATCTCTGTGTGCTTAGAGATGGGACTGTCTATGTGCGTTTCCAACACGGCCTTCTTTCCTGGCATACCAACGCATATTTGAAATTGAGAGAAGAGACAGCGGAGCCTGGCAGTCCAGTTAGAGGGTAAACCTTTCAGAAAAGCTCTTAAGTTTTCCAGGAGTCTTGGCACCACACTGCAAAAGCCACTTTGTGTTTAACCCTCAGAGAGATGTGCATTAAGTTTCCTAAGATATTTATCTGGATATGCATTTCAAAAGGTTGGCAAATCTTATTTCAGGTAGACAGGTAGAGAAGGGAACCTATTTTTGTGATAGACAGCGACTTAATTCAGATAATGAAACCAGCCAATGAGCGGGTGAGGAATGCTCCTGCCTGAATGGAGGACAGGTCCGAGAATGAGTGGCTTTATACCAGACAATAGGGAAATAAATGCCTTTCAGACGAGGCCTGGGCTTGTGGCCAGAGACCTATGGTTCTTTAGAAAACATAAGAGGACAGTTGACCTTGCCGTCTCCTCTGCCTCTTCCTAGAGAGAAACGAGGGTCTGATAGAGCAGAAAGACTCAGAAATCCTTTTTAATTAAGATTTGTTAATCTTACAGGTGTGGGTTTGCTTATCTGCTATAAATTTTAAAAACACGATGATCGAGACATTAAAAGTTGCTTTATTCTTCTTGGCTTTGTCAGCTTGTGGGCTGTTAACAGCAAACCTCATAAAAACCTGAACTTTATCTCAATAAGATTATCCTGTAGTTTTATTGCTTCACAATATGTTTTTAATGGGTGTAAGTCGTTATGAGGCAAATATGTCATGTTTTAGGTCTCTGCAAAGTGATTGGACACGTGCTGAATAGATGATGTCCAGGTTTTATTCACATATCTTAGGCTGATGACTAGCATCTTGCTAATGGAGAGTTTATGCAGCGACATTTGACCCCAGGGCTTAGTGCATGAGCACAGATGCGTGAAAATCACACACAGCTGGGATTTTGTTAAAAACAGACCCTTTTTAATGTTGTAAAATGCAAGTACTCAGTGTTATTCTGCATTCTGTTGCTTTTTCAATAACAGCTAAAGACAGAACTTAATCCCAGCTTGTTCTACAACAGGTAAAAACTACTGATTTTAAATGAGAAGTGACTGGAGCACGAGTTCTTGATTCCTTTTACACGCCCTTGGCTGATATCCAATAACATTACTGGCTCAAAATATCGGTCTAAATTCAGTAAAGTCCAAAGCAATTTGGACAGAAACCTTTTGATCAGGTCTCAAAGGACTTTGTGAGCAGAGTTTTATTTCCTTGGCATAAGCTTCGGACCAGGGTTCAGACAAGATCTCCTGGCCTTTTCTAAACTTGAAATCCAAGAGTCTAGACTACACATTAGCTGCACACAAATGCACACACACAGCACACTTACTTACTCTTTCTGGCTGCACTTTTTTTTTTTTAAATCTATCTTTTGGAACACAGCTTGGCTGGTAATTCAGACTTTTCCTGACCTTTATTATAGAGGGAGGGGTTACAAAGCAAACCATGCTCCATTCCAGCAGTGCTCTTCTCCATTCTCATTTATAACAGTCATTCACACCTGCAGTCTGTCAGCTGTGTTTCATCCCCATGGGGCAACACTTTACCTGATCCCTTAGAATGCTAATACAAGGAGGAAATCGCCCCCTGGTTGCTCAAAACCGAAATCAACAAGGACAGTAGCATGTCTCAACATGCTGCAGGACAGGTTGTCATAAAAGCTCAAGCAGAGCGGGGAGATCATTCCTGATGTTAAAGTAGCGTAAAGTGCAAATACATGATAAAATATACCAGATTGTGCAAACAGTTCTCCAGGATTAAAGAAAACATAGGCTTTTAAGGCAAGAACTAGTATGTCTTCCAAAGGTTATTGTCTTCAGTGGCAACTTTCAGTGCTAATCTATGTCCGCTGTGTTAACTACTCCCTATTCTGATGAGGAAATGGCTCAAACGGCTTGCTTTTAAATAGGTGCTTGGCACTATGTCAAACTGATGCCTTAAGCATGGCATTCAACTAGTGTCTGCTAACCAATTGCCTAAAGAAAAGATCCTAACACAACAAGTAACACTGCAGACCTAGAAACTGACAGGCACAGAAGGAGAGAGGTACTTTCGGCTGCTTCCTCATTTTCCAAGAATTGCCACAGCGGATGGATTTGAATGTTTGATTTGGCACACATTTTTACACTGGATGCCCTTCTTGGTGTAAACCCCCAACCCCACCCACTAGATGGGGGATCCATGAGACTAGGTTTGTGTCTATATAGACAAATACACCAAATTATGAAAGTGAAAACTTTGTTTTGTTTTTTGGAGAAACTTCTTGTCTTATATTACTGGGAATATAACTCAGTCTCCCTGAAGAAGTCACTTGGATGAGTGACGAAACGTTTCTCCCACTGAAAACGCTACGTCCAGATGAACAGAATCAACCTTTTGGAATCTACTTACCTGGATGATTGAGCATGCATTAAGACATAACTCAGGTGTCAACATCGACACCCATGGGACAAACTCCTCTTACTTAAATCTGACTTGAAAAATACAGCCCTCAGCAATCTTTAGCTTCAGCCACATGTACCTTTACTCACACTGAGACCTGCGTCAATTCACATCATTACGATTTCTACATTCAGTCCTATTCATGCTGACAGATGCCTCACAGCAGCCTTTCACACCAGGAAATGGGATCTTTAGCCCTCGCTAACAAGGCCCACCAGCCCGACTTGCTGCTGCAAATCAGGTCTGTGTAAGTGTGGAGAAGCTTGGAGATTTTTGCCACATCAGTGTTAATATTCCTTGACACTCCCCGGTTGAGTGTAATTTAAGTTTGAAGTCATAAAACCCTCTGCTGAGATTTGTTAACCACTCCAGGGTGTTACCTACACACCTCTGGGGCAACAGAGAGGGTAATAAAAGTGCTATAAAATGCAGGGGTTTGTCAGATGTAATTGGAGCACTGGTAGGCATTGGGTGTGGAAGCTACACTTCTTCTGTTCTTGTCTTAGTCTTACTTTTACCAACTATAATTCAGAGTGGGAAATTCTTCAAGTTCTTCAAGATGTTCTGATTTGGGGTATAGGAGTGTTGCTTGATATGCGACTCAAGCACATGTAGTTACCAACAGTTTAAACTACTGTAATCTATAACACTGAGAAGTTAATACTGGCTTAAAAAAAGCAGTATGCAGTGTACACAGTGCTCTTACTGTAGTTTTTACATTTGCATTCAGCATAATTGAGATACATTTTAGTTGCCAAATCTAATGAAAATGTCCCAATTAGGCAGCACAGGTGGGCTTTAGCTGTATAACAACCTGGCTTTTAAATATGACGAGTCTGTCTTAAATAGAGTACTTTTACACTCCATTGCAATGACGAACTAGAACATCAATGAGAAACACAATGGAAAAATGGGAATATGTCTGGAAGCCAAACATGTTGTCATCCTAGTGCTGTGTGCGTGCGTGCACATTGAAGAGAAAAGAGAGAACAGTCTTGTGCCTCCCGTCCAGCTCTAATTTGATATTGTTAAGTGATGTATTCCTTCTTTAATAAAAGCCAGGCTAGAAGATATTTTAACTGAGGCTTTGAGAGGAGTGTGTGTGTGGGTTGTACGAGTCTTTAAAAAAAAAAAAAGAAGATATGAAGATATTTATAACTAGAACAGAACAGAGGTGAGTGAATGACTGCTGATGAAGATGAAAAATGTCAAGAACCACATTATCTCGTACTTGTTAACAGGAGAAATGTGCTGCTGATTTGCCTCATTTGAAAGGCTAGAAAAAGCCGGGCCTTTCTGATTAGACTTCAACAAAATGTTGTTAGAGAGAGATAAAAGCTGCTCTTTTGAGGAAAAAGTCGCAAAGAAATTGCTTTTAGCCCAGATACTGTACTTAAGGATGACAAACTACAACAGAAAAAGGATCCAACTTATCTTGCTCTTAGAAACACAGAAATGAAAATCCAACCATCCAGCTGCGTTGGCTCGAAGTAGGCGCTTTTATTATTTTTGCTGATCTCCTCTACGTTGACTTAAGTCAGCATTGTTATTGCTGTTACAAAACTCCCTCTCTCTCTCTCGCTGTAAGTATCCATTTGACTGATTTACAGTGTGTCACATGTTTCAGCCAAAGGAAACAGATAAATCAGGGCTTTTAATGAGCTATGCCACTCAAACTGAGATGCAAGTATTTCCTAATGAAAATAAAATTAAAAATAACAAGAAGGAGGAAGATGTAAATGTAAAAACAGCCACATCTGATGACACATCCTGCAAGACAACCTACGGAGTTGCATCACATTTACTATGGGAAAGCTGTTGCCGTGTGTGTGTGTGTGTGTGTGTGTGTGTGCACAAGTCCCCCATGAATTCAATATAAGAGATAGATGTAGGCCAGGGATTGGGGTTGTGTACACAGAGGCTTAATGACAGGACCCTGAAGGGATGGCACATCAGTCAAGCAGAACAGACAAACACACACACACACACACACACACACACACACACCGGCTGTGCATTATAATGCCACTACCCTCGCTTTCCCATAATTTAGTGCTGGAAACATAAGAGCTGAGAAAGACGGGTCTGACCAAGTTTGCAGCCCCGGGCACTTTGTCACACTCGGCCTGCAGTCTGGCCTGCACGGGCTGGCACAGTTCTCAAAGCTGCTTGTAGTTGGGAGAAGGGTGTGTATGTGAAACCATACAGCAGAGCTTTTAGTTTCATTGCGCATTCCAAAGCCCCGTTTGTGCAGATTTCTACTGGAGATTTTGAAAGGAGACTGATAACAGAACAGCTGAGCAACGGCAACTTGGCCCGGCACAGCAACGCAAACATTCTGATGGCAAGTTTGGGTTGTACAGGGGCGACAGATATCGAGGCCATGTGCTATAAGAAAGTGGCTTTGCGCTGTGTGCTTCAATAAATTCGCTATCACAGGGAAAGTGGCTGACTGGTCATTTTGTTCGGTTGTTTCTCTCCCCTTCTACTACCCAGCAACTGTGGTTGAATTTGGCTGGGCAGACCATGTTGGCATTCCACACTGACCCTTGAGTAGCGGGCCTGAGGTTCATGGGTAAACAGACGCACCGTTTGGTGGGCTCTGGAGCCTGTCTCACCCTGTCTGCTTCTCTCTTTAAACACCCACCCCCACCCCCACCCCTGCCCGCCCCCCTGTCTTTCTTCTCAGCCGGGCATATCCTCAGTTGGCCTCTCTGTTAATTCAGACCTACCTGACAGTTCTGACTAAAACCTTCTGGGTTTACTATCAGTCCCGCTCAGCAATGGGCTTTGCTCTCTAAACACACACCGAAGACTAATCTGCAACAGATGGGAGACAAACTGGGAAGGAAGTAGCATAAAAGGATATAGAGCATATTTGTACCCCTCTGAACCAAACGATAGGGTTTCAGTGAACTTCCAGGCAAAGCCTGAGGAGGGTTGTAATGATGTGCACAGTGGCGGCTCCCAGGGGCTTAACAGCACGTATTACTTGGGGATATGAGCTGTCCATCCACAGCCAGATGTCTGAAAGGCCCTGAGGGTGGAAAGGGTTGGGGGTGGGGGGTAGTCCTGGGGGTTTCCTCTACAACACTCTCAAAGATGCATGTATAGTCTCGAATAATTAAAAACAAATGCAAAACACACAAATGTGCAACGATACATAGACGTATGCACACACAAACAGGGCCCCACATGTTGTTTTCCACAGTTGGTTGATTTGAGATAATGAACCCCTCTTTTTTTCCCCCTCAGTTTACTGTCTGGTTTTGGAGGTCATTCGTGTAAACATGAGAGACATTTATTTACCACCTCGTTAATGCAAGTGGTAATTTAACCCCATTTTCACAGGCGGAAAAAAAAGGGAAAAAAAGGAACAGATGGATCTCACAACACAGAAATGCAGACAAATCACTGTTTGGATTTGTTTTGTGAAGAGCACTTGGAAAACCCCCAAAGCTTTCATCAGCTAACCTCTCTGGATGAAAATCTGGTCCATTCTCTCTATCTTGAAGGAGAAATTGTCCCAGCAGAAGGAAACACCACAGCTTGATTGCTTGCCACAGAACACAAAGGCAGCTAGGGGCTTATTATGTAAGATGGGAAAGTCATTTAAGACGAAGCTGTGTTCCTATACAACTCTGAATGGTAATTAATATACACCATCCCCTTTTTTCCCCACTTGAGAGCAGCAGAGAGAGGATGCGAACAGACAACACCTCCTGGGCTCCAAAAACACCAAAATCACAAGGGCTATAATGTTAAACTCCAAATCAGGAGGCCACTAATGATAGCCATCTCCATATAGAGCCTGCTGTGAACAGATTCATGCCGTGCACTGTTACCATTTTGTCAGTATTTTGAAATAAAATCACACTTTAAAAACAAAAACCCCTGCACTCCTTCACATCCTACACTATTAAGTGATTGTCAAAAATATTGATTAGAGATGCTTTGAACATTTAATACTGAAAGCTGTGACTCTACAAGTCCTCAAGTGAAAGCAAAATCGACAGCTTTTTGGCAAATTTGGTGATAGCGCTGTAATTTTCCCCACCCTCATTTATACCACATTTATCACAACAGGCCATTTCCTGAGTCTGGGTGGCATCAGATTGGATGGAGCCATTTCCCCTCTGAATGAATTAGTGGGCTGCTGGTCCCCTGGGATCATGTCAGGCAACGTGGAGATGCAGCGACAGATAGGGTACGTCCCCACAGACTTCTGCAGAGACAGGCGACCACCCAATGTAATGCTAACTATGAATAGCTAGAAATTTGCCAGCTCGTGTTTTTTCGCAACGCTGTAAACCATCTTGTTTGCTACATCTGCTCCTGTTTTGTGAAGCTGGCTGACAGTGATTAGTTCGTGGCCCTGGAAGAGTCACAAGAAGATCCCGTGCAACACCGAAAGGGAGGTGAAATGCTAAAGAGAGCGAGGGAAGGGAAGAGAGAAAGATGAAAATTCAGTGAAGGCAGGGGAAAGGAGCAGGCTGTCCCTGATTAGGTCCGAGTTGAGACATTCAACTCGGTCTTAGCCTCGGGAACACAATGTCAAACACATGAGACCAATTTGGGGAAAGAGGGGCTGAAGCTAAGCCACGTTTGCTGATGCACGCTCTGAAACAGTAAGCCCAGACTCACAAATAAGAAGATTTCCTGCACACTGACCTGAAACCATGTAACTGTTATGTTTCTGACATAGTTCTCTCCTTTAAATAACACTCTTTTCTGGCAAGTGTTCCTAAATAATGGCTTTGTGTATCCAACAGCCAAAACAGAGAGCGGGAGTTGCCAGTTTGGCTTGGATGCACAGCGTGTTAACTCTAAAAGTTTCTAGGCTTTTGCTAAAAATAAATAACTTTAACATTATCCATAGGATGATCTCAGTCGGGGGTTTTTTTTGTTACTGAGGCAAAAACATGAAGCCACAAAACATCAAACTGTGAAACATGATCATCAAAATTGGAAGAGGGTTTCCCATCATAACAGCAATGCTACGTGATTGATGTCGCCCTCAACAACCAACAAGAGCCCAGAATCTAAGGAAGAGACCTTTTTATGTTTTTCCCAATCAAAAACAAAACTGAAAGCTATCATTTGTGTTCTGCCTCAGGGTGGTCATTTGAATGGGGAATAATTACGTGGTTTTTGCAGCGAAATCTTGTCTTCCTATACGAGACTCTACTTCTATCTATACTGTTTACCTTTCACTTGGGCTTTAAAGCCTTTCAATTATTATCATCTAATAATCATCACCTTTAATGTCTCCCTAACTGCCGAGCCTGGCGACTGGCAGTGTCTGGGCAGGTGTGTGTGTGGCTTTAATCATCATCAAATAGAGCTGTGTGTATAGGTAATTAACTTGGTGCCAAATTGACTCTCACTCACAGGCACGAGTCGGGAACTCTAAACACACCTCAGCTTTGCGTCACTTAGCAAGCGCTGCGGGCAACTTCATTTCAACTCCGCTGCATGTTTTGACACAGAGTTGAGCTCAGTTCCCTCTCCGAGTCCATTACTCAGCGTCTGATATTCCTCTAAGCCCCGAATTACTTTTCCTCTCCGCAAGCTGACCATAATACAAGGCTTGTGGAGCCAATGTGGCCTGCAGGGTTTGGTCTGAAACCACTTAACGAGCACAAGGATCACGATTAGTGTTTGTTGATCGAGGATTGCTGTCTCAGCCCCCACATGAACATGAATGACCTGACTGATGCCGATGTCTGACAGGCATTTCAATCACATGTACTTAAAAAACAAAACAACTAATAGTTAATTTAACAATCTGCTAGTGTCTGGATCCACAGTTTAGTATCCAAAATGTCAGGAAAAAGAACAGAAAGTCTTATTTCTGTTGCTAGCATAGCTTTGAAACATCCAAGGAAAGGTCTGTTCTTCATTGTTCCCTGTGCCGTTTCTCCAGCTCAGTAATTGGACCTTCACTGTTTGGCCCTCTGCACACAACTAAAGGGGATAGCTGCTTGGCAAGCATGTGTGTGTATACACGTGTGTGTTTGTGTGTCTGTGTGTCTGTGTGTGTCTGTTTTCTGAAGTTTGGAATGATTTACACAACCCCACACTCGATTAATTCCAGTATGACAGAACAAACTTGCCTGTGTGTACGCATGTTGGTCTTAGGCTGAGAGAGGTGCACTGACTGAACAGTGTTGCCTTACTAATAGGTCGCTCAGTTTTTTTCCTCTCTCTCTCGCTCTCTTAAAAACACACATATACAAACACACACGCCGTTCACATTTGTGCTTATGTTTCTTATTAGGTTCCATTTATTTAATCTTATGCCAATCTTTCCTCCAAGTTAAACACTGGGACACAAGAAGGGTGTAAAGTCTGCACAAACCCACCCCGAAGAAGTTAACCCAGCAGCAAACCATCCTATACACTATTATGTTTATAAAAGTATGGATTTTAAATGGGATACCCTTCTCTAAAAGTTACTTAATGACCATAAAAGAGGCTTTCTTTTTTTTTTTTTGGAGGGGGGGGGGGATGAAGAAGTGTGAAAAACAGCACATCCTGAGCTCTTCAAGCAGCTTTACTGCTGTGATCAGTTGAGGTGTTTAAGCCAGTGGTTCTAAATCCAGAACACCCTTGTCGCTTAGTAAGAAAGGTTTTCCAGGACAGTGTCCAACAATATCAAAACAATCTCCAGGCTGGATTTCCTCTCTGGCACTCAAACCCCACTGGAGAATGAGAATCTGGGTTGCATGTGAGAAGAAAATGAAGAAGTGTAGGACGAAGTTTTGTGTTTCTAATCAAGAGACGCGGCTCTGAAAAATGAATCTGTCAAGCTAGAGGCTGTCCACAAACAACAAGCCGCCAAGGCTTTCATGAAAGCGGAACAAACAAGAAGTTGAGGATTCATTTATAATCTAATCCATCTCTCCTGCCAAAGCAAGACATGGAATTTTACTCCACCAAGTCATTCTTGTCTTTGGATAAAGCCTAAAAGGTCATCTCCTTTGCATCTGCTTCATAACCTGCCATCTGATTCACATCCTCCTCAGCTAGAACGCTTCCTTACTCCGCTTACTGTGAAATGTTAAAACAAAATTAACCTTTTAGCCCCATTTTTGTTTTTGCTAAACTGGCAAAGGAATTCCATCAAACCTCCCTGTTAAAGGAACAAACTCCTCTAAATGCTGATCCCCCCCCGTCCTTTGTTTATCCTTGTTACATAAAAAAAAACAACTGACAGCTCTCTGCATCACTAAAAATGATCATCTCTAACTACCTGAGCTACATACAAAAGGGTGAAACAGCTGAAATCAGTGAACTGATAAAGTGAACATCAGCTAACAACAGCTGATTTCAATGCCAGCCCACATCAGCTGATAGCTCAGCTGATACATATCCAAATGGAAAGTAGGGCAAGCTAATGAAGCTGCTTTACTCTACCTACATACAGCTGTTGCTGCTTCTGCAAGCCGCTTTACAACCCACCTTCTGCGACTTAACCACATGTTGTCACTGATATTTGAGCTTTTGTTCTTTAGTGAGGGTCTTGCTGCTGCTCTTAAGGACAGAAGATACAACCAATAAAATTACTGCAGCTGGTAATTATCTTCTGAGGTCTGACATTAGTTTAAGTTGTAAAAACACAACTTGTAAAAATGATGATTAATGTTTTAATGATTTCTCATGTGTCATAGTACGTCTTTGCTGGGTAACTGCCAATAGTGCAAGTCATGGTCGCAGCAGACTTGTAAAAGATCAAATTAAATGTTGGTAAACTTTACAACCATTAAACACAAGTCGTGCTCCCTGCCTCCAGCTGCAAATTCAGAAGACTAGTGAAAAAGAGGATTTCAAAAGCTATTCTTTTAAACAAATTCTGCCACAAACCACAGCGTTCAGCATCTATACGAAGGAATCAGTGTCATGTCCTGGAGACTGCTGAAGTCCAGCCAAAACATACCGATCATTTCAGCTACTGCCTGACTCGACTCTCCCATGTGGTCCAAATGGCTGACCAATTAACAGCAGTTTAAGTCCCGAGTCCAAACAACTCTCTCTCTCTCTCTCTCTCTCTCTCACACACACACACACACACACACACCTGCATGAACACATAAGCAGAAAGGCGGATGCACACAAGCATACAAAGTAATGGACATGGTGATCCACAAGCACTTAGACCCAGTACCACACACAGACAAGGACACACACACACACACATACGTACTCATTAACAAAGGCTTAGCATAGCAGTGCGTATACCCCCAGCAAAGTGGAGCACAGTCTGCCTGACTGGCCTCCCACAGAGGGGGAATACACCTCAGTCACCTGATCCTCGGCTGCTCTGATCCTGCATCTACTAACTTTGGGGGCAGTTAACAGGAAGGCTTTATGGGCCAGAGCATTGCTGGTGACGAGTGTTGCTTCAGTGTATCCCATTTGAGAGTCTGAATTTAGACTACAGTGTAGATATGTCATTACTTTACTTTACAAGATTTCTCATATGCAAAAACCCGAATTAGACCCACAAGTCTACTGCTCTGAATGCAGCATCTTTGCAATCTCTCTCACCACTAGGTGCCACCACTGGCTTAATTACCTTAACACGTTACTATAGGACTTATAGTCGCGGTTTTCACTATATTTTATGCACTCTGAGTTAAAAGTCTTAAGCCAAGGGAGAGTAAACATGTTCATCTTGTAACAAATTGACTGCAGTGAAAGGGCTGATTAAAGTCTGATGTGGGGCTGAGTAGGAAAGAAATGCCTGACTTTGTCAATTATTTAGCGCGGTTGAAGTGATGTGGCTTCACTTTGTCATGTGTGTGTGGATTTTGGGCTGCGGTGTGTCACAACAGATGTACTTCAGAGGAGTTTTTGGAACTCGTAAAGAGAGGAGAAAAGAGCAGTCAGACCGAGAGAGAAAGCGATGGTGCCCACCTGAGTGACAAGAGGCAGCTGAGTCCATACATCTGGAAACCAAAATGAAAACCTCCATTAAAGCGCGTCTTTATGCACGCACATTTTCCAAGTTAAAATCCCCCACCCT
>VVHJ01044413.1:10782-29030 GCA_015107715.1 Tylochromis polylepis | reverse complement strand
CTCAAGTTCCACTAAAACTATATTTAGATTTGCTAATTTGCAGAAGAAAATAAAACATCACTTTGACTGCTGTCTTGGTTAATTGCATTTTCTTCATTCTTATACGTATTTAAAATTTCTTTTTTGAGTTTTATTTTAAACTGGTTTATATCACTACTGCCCTTTATTTCTTCTTTTAACTCATTCCAGAATTTAACTCCTGCTATTGAAATAGACATCCTTTTCAATGTTGTTCTTACTCTTTGTAGTTTTAAATTCCACTTCCCTCTAAAACTCCACCTCCCTTCTCTTTCTAAGAACCATTTACTTATTTCGATTGGGAGCATCCCTTTCCTTGCCTTATATATTATTTGCACTGATTTAAACTTCACCAGATCCTGAAATTTTATAGCTTGCGTCTTAATAAAGAGTGCGTTTGTGTGAGCCCTATACCCCTCCTGATTTATTAGTCTAATAGCACTTTTCTGCATTATGATTATAGTCTGAATATTACTTTTATATGTATTTCCCCAAACCTCTACACAATAACTCATGTATGGTAATAATAAAGCACAATATAAAAAAGCTCATCAGGTGGAAAAGAGTGCTACTCAGAATAAAAGTTAACCTTATCATAGATTGCACTTTTGTTCAGCATCATCATCAGGAAGTATAGGATGTAGGAAGGAAGTATATACCCTGTGCATGCTTCTCTAAAACATACCTCAAGTTCTTGTACTACAAGCCTGTTTATACGGACCTGTTAAAACATGGTTTTATTCAAGTGAGCCGGAGTGCAGGATGCACTAATACATCAATGGCCTGATATTTTTGGGGGACAGTTGATCTGACATCTGCCTGAAGCCATGTTTGTTTTCACTATATTAATAATTTTGTAATTGTAATTGTCCATAATTCAGTACAACCGTTCTAGTTCACTTTAGTGCTTTCATTATTCGAGTGCCATCAAAATGTACCCAAAAAAAGCCAAAACTTCTGCTGATTTGAGGATTTACAGAAGACCTAATGATAGCAGATGTCCCTGAAGGGAATAGCAGCCAAATTTAAATTATGTACGATTTCTTCGATTACAGTTCGTATTGTATCGCTTATTAAGAAAGATCAAGACAAAAGAACTAAAACAGCTTATATACAGACAGAAACTCTGAAATGTCTTTTCTTTTACCAGAAACTGTGAAGCCAGAGGTTTCAGTCCCCTGATAGATGACAGTTTTTCCCTCCAGGCTTTGCTGATTGGTGGACAGAGACATGTAGGCGTGTTCTCCCAGAGACTCGTTCTTTACCGGCTGGTCCGTGGCAGCAGTGGCCTTGCTGCGATTTGCTAGGAAGCAGGAACTGGGTGAGGCCATGAACGCTGCTTTACTGGCATCTGAAAGTGATGTGAATAACATGAAGAACCTCTGATAATACTCTGGGTGTTTGAATGTATTACACCGCATATGAGTCATGTAAAGGAAACTAAAACCTACATGAACATGAGTCACACGTTCATATAAGATGAGATATCTGAGGTTAGAAACGTCCTTGTTACCCTCTAATTTTATTTTATCATACATTAGTATATGTAAATTAATTATTAATGTACTGAAACGTATATTAATTGTATTTTCATTGCACTGTAGGGCATCCTGCATATAAATCTGGAAACCCCTGGTTTGTTTTTATCTACATCCAGGTTTCGATTTATCTATTTACTACATCCATATTAATTATGCTCTTTAAATAGTAGTGGACCTGCAGTCGATTCAAGTTAATTATGGATGTTTGAGCAGCTGAAATGATGCTTGATACCTGCATTTTTCATGTATTTGTCCAGCAGGTTCTGAAGGTCCTGCTCTTTGTCGTTGTTGAACTGAGTCTCCAGAGCCAACAGGATGTACTCGTCCAACAGCATCCTGATCAGATGGAAGGAACCTGTCGCAACACAAACACTTTATGTATCTACAAATATACCACAGTCCTAAAGCTCTGTGACTTCATCTGAGTGCTTGCGTCACGCTTTCTCTCTATCTGCTGTGTGATCTTTAAGATCAATCTGCTCTCTGTTTGACCTGCAGAGTCACAGATTCAGCTGGACTTTAAAAAGAGAGAGAGAGAGAGAGAGAGAGTGAACTACCAAATGGTCAGTGTTTATTCACACACACACACACACACACACACACACACACACCCCTACACAGTGTTTAAACAGAGAGCACACGACCTACAGATAAGACTGTGTGTAATCAAGGCAAGTCTGGCCATTACAATTTATGATGCTATTGTAGCAATCTGCTCAGAGCTAGCTTGTGTTAGACCTGTGTGTGTGTGCGTGTGTGTGTGTGCGTGCGCACACGTGTAGATTGACTAATGGACAAGAAAGCAGTGCAAAATTCATATCTGAGCAGCTACTGCAAATATTACAAATACTACAAATATCATGTGTGATATGTAAACAATAAAAGACATTTAACTGGACCTATTAAAGCTTTTCCTTATTCCTGTCATAAATAGAACTGTGCAAAAGTCTTGAGTCATTTCTCATTTCTTTATATTTTGCTTCTAAGGAGCTAGACGTTTTTGTAATTTTTGGTCTTGAGCAACAGTTCTCCAGACTTTCTGAAGATGTCTCAAAGCTCTTCTTTGGACATTGGCTGCTTTTTCACTCATTTTCAGCCCAGTCCTCTTACCTGAACATTTTTCCTAGCAAAACATAAAAATAAAGAAATGGCTCAAGACTTTCGCACAGTACTGTATATACTAATAAAAAATGGTGGCTACTCATATTAAACATGGCAAAAAGCTTCTAATAATGAGGTGAGCATGTGTACAAATAACCGTGGTGATTAAAAGCTCAGACTTCGGGCTGTTTTTTGTACACCCTGGTGTGTGTCTGCAGGGGAGAGCATCTGTAAAGCTTCCTCATCTACTTGCTGTGAAATTTTCACTCACTGTCATCTTAAATAAACCATCAGGTGTGAGAGAAGTTCTTGTTCTTACCAAAGCTAGAAGCATTGTTGAGTGTGAGGGTGTGCATCACTCTGGCACCAAAGAAACTCCACCTGAGGAGGAAATCCTGAGCTCGCTTCTTCACTGACCGGCCGCTCTGTTTACCAGGCTGATCGAAACACAAAGAGAGAAAAAAAAATCCTCTGGTTTCACGGCAGGACCACAAAGCGGTATATAAAAGATGGATGTAGCTTCCTGGTTTGACAAGTTAATTTGGAAGTGCCTTAAATACTTCCCTGGTGGTCTTTGTGCCAGCAGGGGGCGCATCCTGTGGTTTCCAAAAGGCATCCAATTGTTTGAAAGTTTTTGGGAAAATGACCTTCCGGTATCATTATGTAAGACTTCAGTAAAGACTATTCAGATGAATTCATGGTCTGAACAGCCTGTTTGGAGTCTTAACAAATAACTCGTGATGTTCATTTTGTAAATTCTGATCTCTATTCATGTCCAGAAGGAGGATGAAACAGGGTTTACTACTGTATGACAGTGCAGTAGGAACCACTGCTGCTTGTCATGACTGTTTTCAAAACAGAAAAATGGCAATGTTAAAATGCTCAAGGCTTCACAACTTGACCTCGCTAACCAAAAAGTGATGTCACCATGGCTATATTCATCTTTGAAATGCAGTCTTTGGTATCGACACAAATACAGGGGCACTCAGGTGAACAGCTTTTACCTTGATGACTTTATGTTCCACCACAGAGTCCAACCACTCGATGAAGGACTCCACGGTGGCGTTTTTTCTCAGCAGCTCCTTCAGCTCCTGAAAGACTGTGATGGAGTCGTCTAGACAAACAAAGGAAATAAAGAAAGGAGAGAACAGAAAGAGAAAAGTTAGTTATTCCTAACAGGAGGTTCTCATTTTCACTGCAACAACAGAAACTGTAGAAAAGTGCAATCTAATAATAGACCTTAATTTTAACCGTAACTGATCATTTTAAATATGTGGCTGATGCCGTGCTTGAATCTTACACTCGGAGTAGATATCCGGGTCCTGATCTCCATTAGCGGTTACGCTGAGAAGAGGCTGCGAGCTGATGCTGCTAAGATCCACACTGTCGATATCCAGCACCATACTGGTCACTACAGCCTGGTCGAAAAGCGCCGGGCGTGCAATCTGAATTAACAGAAGTTTTCAGCATGCTTATTTTAAGATGCTGGTGTATACTGTAATCTGTTGTATAATGTTTTACCTGTGCCAGGTGTAGGAATGAGGTCTGTCTCTTCAGGGATGAAACGAAGCGGCGCGCTATGGGAAGCTTCTTGGCTGCGAGGCATTCTGGGAGGTTTTCCAGAGAGGAGGCCAGCCAGTGCTCCCAGTGTTTGGCAAAGTTGCGGATATCTGCCAACAGACTGGAAACAAAAACATCACTCAACGTGTCGATTTTCCGATTGTAACAGTTACACACTGTGTCTCTACAGTTTAAAAAAGGACATTTTTAGGATCCAGGCTGTCTTAAGGAAAGTTTATTTTGCATTTTATAAAAATATTACAAGTCCTTGTTTGTTTGCTTGTTTGTTAAAAGTACATCAGATGAACGTTATAAGCAAAGCTGAAGTAACAAACCTTTCAGGCATCTCCTGCATCGTGGCAGGAATCAGAACATCTGTTAAAACCTGAGAAAATAAAGGACAAATTACAAGAGAACAAGGAGGAGATTTAAATGTTTACAGAAGACTCCTCTACTTCTTGCTCAGGGATGTTAATGAGACTTTTTTCACTCCATTGTTACTAATTTGCCAACCTCAAATTGAACTTCAAAATGTGCGCAGTGACGTGATGAACCCCATTAAACGATTTTCAGTTTCTACATCTTATATTGGAACAGACACAATAAGCTTAGAGTGGACCTATTACGGTGTTCATATGTGCAGACATATAAATACTGTTGCAACAAAGGGCTCTCGTATTTAACATGGCCAAAGTTTCTAGTAATGAGGTTTGCATCTGCATCCAAAATCAAGACAAAAGAACTAAACCTGCTTGTTTTAGACAGAAGGAACTGAGCGGCTGCAAAAATGTTCAGTAAAAGATTTTCAGAAAGTATGATTTTAACCATGAATCATGCTCAGAATAGAATAAAGAACTATGGAGTAGTAAATAAGCAAAATCGGTACTTTTAAAAAGTTTGAGAAACATTCAGGCTTTCACAAATAATCAACTGTTAAGATAAAAACATAGAAAGAGGTTTTTTATTACAACCTTATAGAGAATAGAGTCACAGACACAGAAGATGTCGACTATAACGGGGTTTTCCAGCAGCGGCAGCAGATGGTCGGGCATTCCCTGCCAGAAGTGGAGCAAAAAATTCTGGATCTGAAAGAAAGATTATTCCAAGAGCTTACTCAGCTTGAGGTCATGTTTAAATTTATATATTTAATATCAGCTAAACAATCTTGTGTGATACTCATTACAACCTCCTCAAAGTTGACATTTATGGCATTATCCAGGATGCACTGGCAGTGTGTTTTATACATCATGATCAGAGTGTCCACCTGAAGAATAAAAAATTAAGTAACCAGACTTGAAACAGTAACCAAATCAATTACTTTACATGGAGTACTATATATTTTTTTTTGGGGGGGGGGTAATTGCATAATTACATGTGCTGTACCATTTTATAGAAAGCGATTCATCACCAAACCTTTTCTCTGGAAATGTTTCCTTGCAGGAGAAGATGCTGGGCACTGGGGAAGTCTGGGAGCAGCGTTCCAGTTTTAGAGCTCAAAGAGTATTTCCTGGTGAAGCCACCCTGGAAAACATCATAATGTCTTTAAAGTTAAATTAAACTGGTGAAAACAAAATCAGTCTACTTAAGACATTACATTTACCGAACAGTCTTTATTGTGATTTACAACTGTAACGGTATATTTACCAATATGTCAGTGATGTTTCTTTATAAAATTAATTTAATGAGTACAGTGAACTCACAGTAGTTCTTTCACAGAGCTTAATGCGTTTAATTACGCTTAAATTAATAAAACTTACATTTATGATTTATTTCTGTTGAGTTTATGTTAATAAAAAAGACAAATTCCTCTACATTCCTGTGTAATATGTTGGGAGTGCATTTTTAACAATCAAAAGTGAATATTACCTCATTTTTGAGCTTGCTCCCTGAAAATCTGTCACCAAAACAGAATTATTTTGATTTTACATTCAGATGGAAGTTTTTTCAAAATTCAGAAAAGTGTAAATTTGATCAAATAAAGTAAGAACAGGGATTAAAAAAACAAAACAAAACAATAAATGCAAACATAACAAAAGCATTATTTGACATTCAGAGATCATCTAAGTTATAGATTATTCAGAGTCTCCTAAGGAAATATTAACGGACACAGTAAACTGGTAGAAAAATCAGATAATGTAAAGAAATGCAAGCTTCTGTAGATAATGTGAGGAAAACAGTAGGTGATTGTTGGAATAAGAGAATTGGTGAGAAGCTGTTACAGGTACCTGGTCAAACCTTTTCCAGAATAAACAGAGTGATAGTAAGCACTGCTCTCTTTGATGCCGATTCCATAGTAATGATATCTTTAAAAAAGAAAATAGTCCAGGTAATAATGTCAAACGCTGACCAAACGTTTATTTAAGGAAATGTTGTTATGTTGTGTCGTATTATTTATTCATTGTGTGTCGTATTAGAAGGTAAATGTTGCATTACTTGGAGTGTCCTCTGGTGCCGAGTCTTCTTGTGGTCAGGAGAGGAAACTTCTGTCGGATTGTCTGAGAAGGTAAAACGTTTTGGTGAGATCAATCACGAGTTCACTTTCACAGAGTAAACTACTGTTTTTATGTCAAATTTTAATGCTGTTGTAGAGGCTAAGCCTACACTTGAAGCCACTGAGGTGTTCGTTGGCAGAGGTGACGCGATGTCACTGATACGACTGAACTTATTAAACCTGTTACAGTCCAAAAACTCCAGCCGTACTTGTCTTGTCCTTTTGGAGCTTTATTCCAACACCATATCATAACATTCAGCGCAGCGGTCACAAACCGTTTGCCTCGTCTCGCACAACAGCACACGTGCCGCTAATTACGTTTGTCTACCTTAAATACACACCATACCGACAACTCAAAAGGTGACCCCTAGTGGCATACATAATGTACCAACCCAAGAATGGCTCCTACAGTTGTAATTCATTAAATCAATCAATAGTCTACAGTGACTTTATGACACATGTAATGTGTATAGGCCTGATGTGTATAGTTTGTAACTAGTCATTTATGTAGGTACCTTTAAGGTTTAGAAAGTAAAAGTTAGGACATCTACGTTTTTTAAAGACACATAAAATAAGTGAAAGAACCTTATCTTTAACTAAACAGTGCATAAAACACATGATGAGGATAAATGAGAATACACCTTTCCAAATGTAGCAGCACAGGCCGGCTCCAGTTTCTCTTTCCTGCAGAAGTCCAGATAGTGGGCATAGAGGATGCATCGAGGCAGACATACTCCTTCACACACTATGTAATTCTCCTCCAGCCTGGTCACACACAAAATCTCTTTTAGAGTTATCAAAGCAATGCTTGAAACGTCCACTGATTGCAGCATATTCAAATAAAGCTCTGGCTCAATAACAAAGAGTAAAAGGCAGTAATCTAAAATGTTAGATCCAGATACACTGAACAAAAAGTACCGTTTTATTGGGACCTATAAGATAATAGTGCACCAAAAAAAAGTCAAAAGACCAGGAAGAATTTAATATGATGTATGTAGAACAGAAAAAGTAAGAGTACTAATACCACTCCTGATGGCTGTTTGGAGGGTATTTCATTTAAACTTTTTATTGCATTGCAAATAATAGTAAATCTTTTAATGAGGAATTGATTTTCGGACTATTTAATTTCTTCTGATACTTCTTTCTTAACTGATTGTTTGGCTTGGGGGAAAAACAATCACCACAAAGGAAATTTATTTGAATCAAACAAGAATTTTTTACATGTGAGAAACTGGGAATATGTAAGATTGATGATTTCTGATTAAATGACCAGATTTATTTAACAAAGTATCATGTTTTATAACATTATTTTTATATAGTACTGTAGAAAAAGTAAAGCGGTGTCCCACAGGGATTAGCTTTAGGCCCTGTGCTATTTACTCCATATAAAGGAGCTATTATCCAAATCAGCGCTGTTTATTATTATGCTGAAAGTACCATCTTACATTCTACTGCTCAAACCCATAAGCAGATTTCATCAGATTACAGGCTGGTGATGCAGACTGCAGACTAAAACATGCTCTAAACTCCAAAAGGATTTTTGCCTTTCATAATACATCATGTCACTGATCCTCACAATTACATCCATGTTTTACCTGTCCAAATGTAGTGGTATAAAGGCATATAGGACCATAGTAATTACTAGTTATTTATTAAACACCCCACACACACAAAAAAAGCAGATGTCTGTGTGTAAATCTGTTAACAAGTGTAACACAGTCTAAGCAACGTCTTGTAGGATGGAGGGGTAAACACGGCTATAACCAACACTAGCAGGTAGTTAGTGTTCATACTGCGTGTCACTAATGTTCTTACCACTGCAGTGTGAGCTGAGTCTGTTTCTTCTTGTCCTTGATGATCTGACTGATGGTCTTCCTGGAGGAAGTGATACTCTGTTTGATGCTCAGGTCTGAGTTCAAGTCCACTAGATCTTGATCTTCCTCAGACGATGGCGTCTCATTACTCTCCTCTGCTTCTGATGCAAACAAATACAGGGCAGAGTGGAATAATGTGAAAAATTTATACATATACTGTATACTATATTCATAATACACAATAAATCCACAAAAAGATACCAGTGCTCAAATAATGACTGAACATGAAAAAAGTGATTTTAAGTTTCATAAATTGCAAATAGACAGAATCTCTTTTACTTTAAGGTTTTAGTGGTTTGATAAGGACTGAGTTAGTCTTGCATTTAGTCTTACAGTAACACATCGACTCTGTTCCCCTTTGTAAGAGCTTCAATTTATCTGTTATTACTGTAGGTATTGTTGCAGAAAAACTCGTTGCAAATCGTCTGGTCTTCTGCTATAACATTTAACAAATCTGAATATGCCCCAAAGAAAATAAAAATAAATAAATAAAAGGTAAAGAAGAGTTGTGTGCACTTCTTAGATTCAATCTCAGTCTGCAGACAATGAATCTTAAGTTCAAATTTATAATGAGCTCTCCTCAAACACCACCTCCTCGTCCATCCTAACAGTGAGCTTAAAGGATGAAAACGCCTTAAAAATATCCTGTGACTATTAACTGTCAGGACCTTTAAACAGTTGATTTTCTGTGTATCTGAGGTGTTGTCTGAACATAGTTATTATTTTTCTTCACTAATGAAATATCATACATGTAATTCTATGATTTATTTCAGTTCCAGTATCTCTTCTTCTCCTTGCTTCATGACTTTCCTTGTAAAATCTCTTTTTGTAAAATTCCACACTGGTTCTGATGGGAATGAGGACAGTTTTCTTATTTCCAGCCTTAAGAAAGTGATTTTCTGCCGTCATTTCTCAGAATGATTGTTCGCTGACATGTACACAGTTAACCGTAAATTACATGTGGAATTTTAGAGGGAATCAAATAATGAACTGTTATTTTCTGAAGCGCAGCATAGAAGCCTTTCAAAGACATGTACTGTAACTCCATCTCGACTTGTTATTGTGCTCAGTGGGGACGTTTTAATTGCTTTTTGAAGAATTTCTTTCTAAAGAATGTTTTTCCCAACAAGCTAGAACAAAGGACACTCCACAGGAAGAAAAGAAACAAGCCTGAATCCTTTTAATGCCATACTGTAACTGTAAAGGGGAAAAAAACCAGAAAGAATAAAAGAAAATGATCACTGTAGCTAATCATAACAAGGCAAACTGTTTAAAAAGCCAAAACAAATGTAGGACTACTCAGTCTAAACAACACACTGCAGGTTATGTTAGATATGGTAACACAGTTTGTGTTTAGAAAGATGCTTTAAATGTTCATACAATGTCTCCAGACTTGGATAGCAGAGTTCTATGAGAGAAAGCGGGTAGAAGTTAAAGAAAAGTAAAAAAAATATATATATATATATTTTAATCTTCACACTTATTCTAAATAGCACTTAAAACATACAGCACTATTTTTGGAGGAACAAAGGATTCATTCATTCATTCATTACATAGGTTTTTTTTGGTTAAATGTTGCCTGCAATTGAATCTCACATTACTTGTGGTGTACCGCAAGGTTCAATTTTAGGTCCTGTTTTATTCTCTATTTATATGATTCCACTCAACCAAATTATGTATCACAACTTTTCTTTTCATTGCTGCCCAGACTACACAAAGCCCAGGTTACCCAAAAATCCTAAGTGTTTTCAATCCCACCAGGTGTGTTTACCTCACTGACAGTTCCCTTGGCCCTTTGTGAATAAATATGCAGCCTGCTGACAGAAATTTTAGAGGTTTGTTTTGACTCATCTTAGCCTTGACCACACATGAAAACAGTTGTCCAGGTTTGAGCCCTCTAAAAATAATCTCTAGAATAAAATCAGTTAATTTTTTTTCCTTCTTTCTTTTTATCTCAAGGCTAGACAGCCACCTCTTCTCTCACACCTCCAACCTCCGAATGTTTTAGTTCATCTTCGTGGTGGCTATAGGAGACCCAATCACATTGTTCCTATCCTTTGCTTTTAATATTCTACTATTTACAACACATACAAGTCCGACCTCAAGCTGGATATCAGAAACCAAATACTGTATAAACCGTAGACTCTCAGGTAAAAACCTTCCAGCTGTCCCAAAGTCAAGATTTCAGGTGACTTTTTCCATAAAGACCTCTAAATTCTGAAGTAACCTGCTTAACAAGGTTTGGAAAAAAAAATCTAAAAAAAAAAAGAATCACTTCTAAAAAACAATTTTTATTATAAATTTTCTTTCTCTCTTATAATGTGACGTTGCCTTTCAGAGGCTTTTATTTCGTCCTTTTTTGTTTTCTGGTTATCATCTCTCCATTGTGTTGGGTATTATTTCCATTTCCTTGCTATTTGTCTTCTCCTGGTTTGTTTTCCTGCTCTTTAATTGGCTCTCAACTTTAACTTCACCGTGTCTGTTTTGTTTTATCTTAACATCTGAAGCTTTCTGCTTGAGTTAACCTGATTTTTCACATCTGCCAAATCCTAAATGCCCTAAGTAAATAAAGGTGACTTGTTTTTTGACACAGGATATTCGTCCTGTCTCAAAATATTCTGTTAAACTCTGTAAAACCAGAAGAAAAGTTCATATCTAGTCTGTGCAAAATGAAAATAATGGGAAAAGACTGCTGGAGATGATTGTTGTTGAGCTTAATTCCATATCTACAGGTATAAAACTACATTCCCTTGGTTTTACTATATCCTCTTTTCCTTTTGTTGTCATCATAATCATTATATGTGAACACATTTGATAATGTGTGGGCCTGAGAAGTTTGTAAAGTAACCAAACATAAGAAAGTGTGCTTTACCAGAGCTGAAGTAAAAATGAGCCATAAGAAACATGCATAAAGATTCTGATCGAAGCGTATAGGCAAAAAATACACACCTAAGGAATTTTATATATAATCAAGGATATACAGCTTGAACCTCCAGCATTAACTGAACGTGGCTGCTTTGTTACCTGATTTAATCCCGCAGTCGTCCTCCTGATGAAAGTGCGTCTGCCCATTAAAGTCTGAGTATGTTTCCTTCGGTGAGCTGCACAATGTTCTGGTTAAAGAGTGAATAAGAAACACGCCGTCTCTGGTTGAACTTTCACTGCTGCGTTTCATCGGCATTGTGTACGAAAAAAAGAGAAGTAAAAGAAAAAAGTGAAGTTAGTCTGCTGTGTGAAAAAATCCTCAGACACCCGCTCAAATAAATCCTTAAGCACTGTGTGCTGTTCCCTCCATCACACAAGTCCAGGAAGAGATGAGATCGAGCAGAGATACCATGTCCAGAGTTTCTCTATCAGGTAAAAAAAAAAAAAGTGGAGAAAAACTCCCAGGCTTTCTCTGTGCGCCCTCAGTGTAATAAAGCAGCGCTGTGAGAAGGCAGCGCTAATGAAGCCGTGGATGCATTCATCATATTTACAGAAGACTGGGGCTAATCCACTTTATTAATGATTAACAGAAAAACCCTCATCCATCTGTCCATCCATCTACCTTACCTCCCACAGTCAGCTGGCCCTTTATACAGGGTTAAATACACATAAAAACATGTGGGTTTAAGTCACAGTCATTCAGGTTGCTTCAATTTATCTGGATGTCTGAAAGCTGAATCTTGAAATGAATATAACTGTGTGGCACTTCCAGAGTTTATTTAAAGCTTCTATTACCGAATAAAAAAAACTGCATAAACTTCTCGAGCTGCAGATTATTATTTTTGTTGCTGTATCAGTTAAAGTGTGTTTAGTTTGTTTGTTTTTTTTATGACCCATTTGTAGGTAAATACAGGTTTTTCCATTAATTAACGCCCTGTACCTAAATACAACAGAACTACCACATGACCGTCATTAGCAACATCTGTGTTTACATTTTATTTCATGCTAAAATGGTTGCTGCAGAATAGGTATATTAGCTGCTTTTACATTCCTTTATTTATTTCTGTGTCAATCACAGGACCACAGGCAATAACCTACACTGAGGAAACACTTAAAGCCTGTCAAATTAAAAGCATACATTAGTGAATTTACTGAGCAAACTGAATCCTTTCTGAAAAACACAAACCCTATAACAACCATGTATAACCTGTATATAATCTATATTTACTGGCCACCAAATTTATTGTCCAAAGGTATACCAGATTTTAAGGCGGTATTGAAAACTTAGAGGTCGTTATGTACATGTGATCCACTTCTATTATTTGTAGTTTATAAATTGCTGGTTATTTTGGGAGATGCAGTTGTATCACACAGAGCAGCTCTTAGTTTGTATGTAAAGTGTAGAGGGCAGCTAAGACACAGCTGGGAACTAAACTGTGAGAATATAGCGAACAAAAAAAAAATGTCCATTACAATCTACTAACAATACAATCACTAATCAATCATATTTTAAAATATCAAAGCCGATAAAAATAACCAAACAACAAAAACAGCTGCAACGATGTAATATTTGGTCATTTGCTAGATCGTTGCCAATTAATCTCGCTTGATCCTAATCCATTAATCTACTAATTTATACCACAACATGATGACAATGCTTGAAATCCTCGGCTGATGCAGAAGTCATTCGAATAACTGTGGCTATGGATAATGCAAAAATACACTTGCAGACAACATCCTTAGCTGTTCCAATCAGCCAATCACACTGCAGCAAACCAACCCCTTTAGGTGCAGTTTGTAGACATGGTCTAGAAAACCTGCTGAAGTTCAAGAGGAGCAGCAAAATGGGAAAGAAAGTTGATTTTAATGATTCAGAGTGGGACACGGCTGTTGGTGCCTGACAGGCTGGTCTGAGTATATCAGAAACTGCTGATCTACTAGAATTTGCCCAAACAGCCATCTCTAGGGTTTATAGAGAATGAATTAAAAGAAAATATTCAGTGAGCGGCAGTTCTCTGGGAGAAAATGACTTGTTCATGTCGGAGGTAAGAGGAGACGGATCAGACTGCTGTGAATAGTAACACAGACATCCACTCATTACAGCCAAGGAATGCAGAAGAGCATCTCTGAATGCACAAAACCTTGAAGCTGATGAGCCACAGCAGCAGAGGACCACCACCTGGGTGGCACTCCTATCAGCTAAGAACAGGAAACTAAGGCTGAATTTCACATGGGCTCAACACTGCCTGGTCTGATGAGTCCTGATTTCTGTTGTAGCATTTGGGTAGTAGGGTCAGAATCTGGCATAAACAACACAAAAGCATGGAGCCATCCTGCCTTGTAACAACAGTGTGGGTGGAGGACATTTTCTTGGCTGCCTTAGTACCAAATGAGCACCATTTAAACACCACAGCCTTCCACACCATTGTTGCTGACGATGTCCACTCCTTTATGACCACAGCATAGCCATCTTCTTCTGGCTGCTTCGAGCAGGATAATGCACCATATCGCAAAGTTCAAATCATATCAAAGTGGCTTCTTGAACATTAACATGAGTTCACTGTACTCATGGAACAGGAGAGGGTGGTACAGGAGATTCGCCTCGTGGATGTGCAGCCGACAAATCTGCAGCACCTTTTTTAATCTATACTATGAAGAATTAAGGCAGCTCTGAAGGTCAAAGGAGGTCCGGCCTGGTACTAGGAAAGTGTAACTAATGAAGTGGCCAGTGGCTCTGAACAGGCAGCTGAAACTTGGTCTAACATCTGTTTCAGCTGCTGCCACAAAGACAAGAAACGGGACATTTTTACTGTTAACCCTCCCTCCCACAAAAACCTCCACATCTATTATGATTTTTGTTATCTTACAAAAGTTATCCTACTCCTTACTGTAATTATATTTAAATTTGTATTTACTGAGCTCTTTTATTTCATTTGATGTGACCTGTTCTATTTGATTGAGCTCTTTTTTTCTTCTTCTTCTTTTTTTTTTTACCTCATTGAGCCATTTTATTGAGGCCTTTTTTTTCCTTTTTCTTTTTTATTAAAGGCTGGTGTACAATGACCTTACAACTTTTGGAATAAATAAAGTTATTCTTATGTTATTCATGTAAAGAAAAGAAGAGCAAAAACCAAACAAACAAAATAAAACATTACAACATAAGTAGGTCCTCTGCCTCCTCATAGATTTATTAGGATGTCACATGTATACGTTTTAAATACACGAGGAGATATGTCCCCTCTCTTGTTTATATGAGCAATGAGTTATTGTTACCTGTTGCTTAACAGCATCTCGTACTTCAGGCCGACAGCCGCCATGTTTTTACAGATTTTACCTGAAGCTCGAGACAGGCGGCAGCAGCAGGAAATGAGGTCAGACACGTGCTCTCGGCCCGGACCTTCCTTACATACCTAAGGCAAGACAGAAGTTTGGAAACAGACTTCAAGGTGAGCTAGGTAACTGCAGTCAGACAGGTGTCACCAGTTGACCAGTGCTCCCAGTCACTGAGGGCTCATTAGAGATCAAAACCAGCATAAAGAAGGCGTTAGACCCAGCTGTGAGGGTAGCTTAGCATAGTTAGCTCTGTGCTACTTCTGCTGAAGCTAACTCCTTCTCATGAAACGCTCTTACGTTTACCGACATGCTTACCCATCCTGCAGGTGTAGGCAAATAACAGTTTGTCAGATTTTGTATTCAATAATTAAATTTTTATTAAAAGTTTATTTGCGCTAGATAGCGAAATCTAAGCTAGCTGCGTTATATATGATACTTACGTAAAAGTTTTAAAAGGTTGTTTCTGAATAAAAATGTCTTCCCCTGCTATAAATATTTATCGTTAAATAAAGTTTTTCATTTACTATTATTATTATTATGAAACTGTCGTAGAAGGACCGCCTGGATTAAAGGTGGCCGCCTCCTATAAAGCTTTTTGCTATTAAAAAATATATATTTTTCCCACAAAAACAAATATTAATGAAGAGAAACAGGAACACAATAGTATGAATGTAATGGATGGAAATACAGAGAGCTAGTGTGGGGAGGCCAACAACTGCCAAAGTGGGGAAAAACAGAAACATTAATTTGAAATAAATTTCTTAAACCTGCCAAGAGCCCAAAAATGTCACTATATAGCCATTATTTTAGCCACGGATCCTTCTTTTTAAACAAATGACTTTGGGAGAGAAAATGTTTACAATTTTAAGACTGGGGAAACCAAAATTTGCAGAAATGCAGAGCAGCTTCTTGGGATGCTAACAGATTTTAAAGCAGATGGTTATGATTTACTTAAATCCCTCTTTATCTATTTTTTTTTTCAGCTAAGCTACCTCTGAAACTGATTTAATAATTTAATATTAAATAATTTAAGTTCTTTTTAAAATGGACTCACCCACATCTTCACCATGTTGTCATCCTCATCCTTTCATCAGTGTCCCCGACTGCCTGTGTTTTTAAGTACGTATTTTCCATACGGCATGTTCACTGCATAGTTACAAGTAACTGATCTACTTTGATCTGAGATCAAACTTGACTTAAAAAAAATCAGCTTCACATACACTGCTCAGAAAACTTGAAGGAATACTTTTTAATCAGAGTATAGCAATAGTCAGTGTCACTGATCGTAGCATGAGTCGATACCTGGACCCTACAGAGGTTGCACAGATAGTCCAACTCCTGCAGGATGGCACATCATGTTACTGCCAGGTTTGCTGTCTCTCCCAGCACAGTCTCAAGAGCATGGAGGAGATTGTAGGAGACAGCCAGTTACTGTGGGAGTGCTGGAGAGGGCCGTAGAGGGTTCTTAACCCAGCAGCAGGACCCGTATCTGCTCCTCTGCAAGGGGGAACAGGATGAACACTGCCAGAACCTTACAGAATGAACTCCAGCAGGCCTCCAGTGTGAATGTCTCTGACCAAACAATCAGAAACAGACTTCATAAGGATGTCTTGAGCGCCTGACGTCCTCTAGTGGGCCCTGTGCTTACTGCCCAAAGCTTAAATATAAAATAATTAGGGCTGTTAATGTTAACACGCCATCACGTTTAACGTGATCAAAATTTTTAATGCAATTAACCCATCTGAGGCGCAGAATGACTCAAAATCCCTGAAATGTCTCTGTCAATGCATTTCGGGCAGTTTGTCCATTCTGCGCTCCACATGGGTTAATTGCGTAAAAAATTTTGATCACGTTAAACGTGATGGCGTGTTAACATTAACAGCCCTAAAAATAACATCATTCAGCATGACCAGTGTGGTGGGTCAGTGATGACCTGGGGAGGCATATCCATGGAGGGACGCACAGGCCTCTACAGGCTATGTAAAAGCACCCTGACTGCCCATTAGGTATCGGGATGAAATCGGACACATTTTCAGAACCTACGCTGGTGCAGTGGGTCCTGGATTCCTCCTGGTGTACGACAGTGTCCGGCCTCATGTGGCAAGAGTATGCTGGCCGTTCCAGGAGGATGAAGGAATTGACTGCCCCCCTGCTTGCCTGACCTAAATCCAATAGAGCAGCTCTGGGACATTATGTTTCGGTCAATCTGATGCCACCAGGTTGCACCTCAGACTGCCCCAGATCAGTGATGCCCTGATCTAGGTCTGTGAGGAGATCCTGCAGGACACCGCCCATTGTCTCATTAGTAGCATGCACACAACCGTGTGGGGGGACATTACTCGCTCCATGTCAGTATAGATACCCAGCATGACATTTTTCTTCCATTAAGATCTGATGTGTCGTCAAATGTTTATTTTTTATTTTTTAAGCAGTGTGTTTAATCTGTCTGTTCAACTCCTCATCCACAGCGAGTCTGCTGTTAGTACAATTTAGAAATCACTGTAGAAAAGAACATAACATTTATGTGTAGACTTTTAATAAAACAGTATTAGTATTTTACATTGTTATATGATTCAAACAACTTAATATAAAAATAATTTTAAAATTTCTTGTGTGTAATTGGTGAATGCTGGCATCACCAGCAAAGGAAATAGTGTGCATTTCCAAAAAAAAAAAGCAAAACAGAGGAATAAGTGACTCAAGTGCACACTTTGCAGAGCCATTCATTAGGATAAACTGGACCCTTTGGAGGCCCAGTCTGGCCCTCAGGCTGCATGTTTGACACATCTCCACCTCTCTTTGCACCTCCATCAGAATTCCCTGTCATAATCACGCTGAAATACTGAAAAATATGTCACTGTATCTGGAAATATTGTAGATCACGTTATCAGACAGGAGGGGGTGCTGTTGCATTGATATTGGTTTGTGAAATTTGCTCAGCTCTTTTAAACAGGTGTGAGGGGTTAACAGTATTAATATTTAAACCCAGGTATCTCATGTCTACCTTTGTCCTGTTCTGCTTCTGTTTTCTCCTGATATATTTATAGAATATCTGGTGTGAAGGTGAGAGAAATACCAAGTACCTGATAATAACCTCAGAAGCCTGGCTGTAAATTGTATGATAGTTGGCGAATTAAGACTTTCTTTTCCCCCTTCAGGTTCATTTTGGGATGCAGTTGTTCCTGATTCTGCTGCCATGCAGTCCACACTGGGATCTGATGTTAAAAGGTAAGAATTTGCTTTTCTGTTTCTTTTTCTATTTATTTTGATCATATAGACAATATGCAGAAAATCATTAAGAGGAAAAAAAGAAAAAAAAAAATATATATATATATATATATATATATATATATATTAATAATATAAAAATACTGTACACAATAAAGCAAAAAAAAAAATATATAT
>VVHJ01044393.1:0-19674 GCA_015107715.1 Tylochromis polylepis | reverse complement strand
GGGGACGTAGATCGACCGGTAAATCGAGAGCTTCGCTTTTACAGTCAGCTCTCGCTTCACCACAACAGGCTGGTTGTCATGGTTTGCTGTGTGGCAGGCAGGAGGATGGACCCAAACGCAGGACTCGTACACACGGGGAGTAAACTTAAAGAGGCTGCTTTATTGCAGTAAACAAAACAATAACAAAACACTAGCCAACTAAACTTGAAACAGAGAACGAAATAACTAGAAACACCTTGGAACGAAGAGCACGGGAAGCACCGAGGGAAACACACAGCATGAAGAGGGTACGACGCGACAAAGAGCAAGGAAAACACAGGGCTTAAATACACTCAGGGATAACGAGGGAATGGGACACAGGAGGAGAGCACAGCTGGGAGTAATAAACATGACGAGACAAGGGGAAGCAAAACTAAACACACTGACGAAAGACATGACACTAAAAAGTAAAACAGGAAGCACAGGACAGAGACACGGACTTGACACTAAACAAGGGGACACAGAACACAGAGACAGAGGAGACAGAGGAGACACATGAGACGCGACTGGGGAACAAAATAAAACATATAATACATAATCAAGGAAAAACTAACTTAAACGCAAAACACTGGGTCACAGACCCAGTACCATGACAAAAACTAAGTACACCACCCGACTCAGTAGCTTATAGAACCATGTTTAGCAACAATAACTTGAAGTAATCATTTTCTGTCTGACTTTAGCAGTCTCTTATGTTGAATTTTGCACCAATCTTCTGTACAATGTTGTTTTAGTTCACCAAGGTTTCTAGGCATTCGTTTATATACAGCTCCAGTAAAGTTCAATTTAGTTCAATTTTTCAATTCAGTTTTATTTATATAGCACCAAATCATAGTAACAGTTGCTTCAAGGCACTCATTTCAATCAGGTTGAGAACGCTTTGTAGTTTTGTTGCCATGTTTGGGACCATTGTCCTGTTGCATGACCCACTTCTGGCCAAGATTCAGCTGTCCAACAGCCACACATTTGACTCTAGATTTGCAGTTGTCTTTAATGTTTTCCACTTGTGAATAATCTTTCTCACTGCGGAGATAACGCTAATCTGGGATAACACTTCCCAGATTGATGGGCAACAACAATTGCTTCTCTGATATCATTGCTGATGTTTTTCCCTACTTCGCAATTAGTTAACACACACATGACTGCCCCAGACTACCAAACTGCATGGATTTAGACATGTAAACATGATCAAAAGTAGCTGCTAAAGTTCAAATTGAGCATCAGAATTAAGAAGAAAGGTGATTTTCATGACTTTGAATGTGGCATGGGTTTTAGTAGCTAATATGTTGGTCTGAATATTTCAGAAATTGCTGATCTTTTCAGACTTTCCAACACAACCATCGCTAGGTTTTAGAGAAAATAGTCCAAAAAAGAGAAAATAAACAGCGAGCAGGAGTTCTCTGGTTGAAAATGCCTTGTTGATGCCAGAGGTCAGAGTTGATAGAAAGAAAATAACCAGTCAATACACCCAAGGTATGCAGATGAGCACCTCTGACCCACAACTCATCAAACTTTAAAGCAGATAGGCTACAGCAGCAGAAGACCACACAGAGTGCCACTTCTGTCAGAATCTGTCAAGAATCTGAAACCAGAGTTCACAAAGGTTACCTGAAATTGGACAATAGAAGATTGGAGCAACGTTGCCTGGTCTGATGAGTCTCGATTTCTTCTGCAACATTCGGACAGTAGGGTCAGACTTTGGCATAAAAAAAATGAAAGCATGGCTCTATCCTGCCTTGTATCTACAGCTGAGTTTGGTGTTGGTGTAATGGTGTGAGGGACATTTTATTACCACAGAGTACCCGAGGGTTGTTTGCCAACTGCGTATTTAGAACAAGATTGTTTCCATCTTCTGATGCCTTCTTCCAGCATATCCTGCTGGTGTACCGTGGGTACAAAGCTCAAATCCTTGCAAACAAATTTTTTGAACATGACAGTGAGTTCACTGTACTCGAATGACTTCCAAGGTCACCAGATCTGAATCTAATAGAGCACCATTGTGATGTGATGGAACAGGAGAGTCGCATCATGAATGTGACACTGACAAATCTGCAGCAAATGTGTGATGCTGTCATGTCAATACGGACCAAAATCTCTGAAGAATCTTGAATCTATGCCACGAAGAACTAAGACAGTTCTGAGGGCAAAATGGGGCCCCTCTCAGTCCTAGCAAGGTGAAATTAATAAAGTATCGATTGAGTGTATATTAGGTCTGTATACATCTCTGTATATATACAGAACTGTATTTTATTTGCTAGCTTCTAAGAAGTGAAACTGTATAACTCAGTCTTCAGTTCCTTTTATTTTACATCCCATCACTTTCCACCACTGCCACATTTGTCCTCCCATATCCCCTTTTCTCTATCCTCATTTTTTTGTGTGCTCTTTGTTCCCTTGACTATGCTTTGACACTCCAAAGCTCTGCTCCCCTCATTAACTCTCTTTCATGAGGATGCAGATGACAATAATTGGTTTGAAAACAGGAGACAATGGGATACAAGGATTATCCCCGGCTCACACCCATCACCTCTAGCACCCCATGAGGACAGTGCAGCTCTGCATCCTCCCTTTGACTCTTTGCTTTTACACGTCTTTTGTTTCATCACTGTCCTAACTCCTTCACCCTCATCTCTTCTTAACCCTTTTCAAACTTTTTTTCTTCACTCTCTGGATCTTGTGTTGCCCTCTGAGAAGAAGCAAAACAAATATAATACATATAAGAAAGTGTGCGATGCCTGAGTATTTGGGTGTATACTTGTATGTGAATAAGTGCCTGCTTGTATTCCTCTGCATCTGAATAGGGGTAGGAGGGGGTGGAAGGAAGGGAGTGAGTGAAAGGTCAAAACAATCATACTGCTGTTATTACATCCTCGCCACCTCCATTACGTCCACTGCTCACGACCACTGATAATGACAAAGGGACAGGGCTCCTGAACTGCAAAGACGGCAGGGTTAGCCATTCTCAGTGACTGATATTTCTGTAGCACTTTTCTTCATCTTATCTTGAAGATTATCAAAATGAGTATAATTCCTGCGCTGTTACAACTATATTTCAGTTTAATTATATTATTCTGTCTGATTTTTCTCTTCAAAGACTGTTTCCAAACCCTGAGACTGAGGTCAGTTTATTTGGGATTGTCAGACAGAATTTGTTAGCGTTGTTAGGAGTTTGAAATACCTTTGCATACCAGCCTGTCCACCCCAGAAAGTTCCATCAGTCAACCTTGGTGGTGGAGGGAAGGGGGCAGACACTGCATCACTGACTCTGGACACCGTATTGTGATGGAGGTGGTGACGGAAAGGTGAGCAACATGATAAAATGAGAATTAAGAAGGTTTGGGAGTGGGAATAGATGGGTTATTACCATTATTAATATTAAGACCATCACTACCTGTAGCACTGCCACTAAAAAGCATGAACAGCAATGGTATTTAAAATGAATAGCTGCATTAAACTGGTAATGATAACTTGATAATATTAACAACGACCAGCAACCACCAACGGGAGTTATAATATTATAATAAAATAATCATGCACCAGCAGTAATAAATAAATATGAGCAATATAAAGCCTGAATTAAATTAACATGGACTGGACTTGATTAATTTGAAAAGAGAAAAAAAGCCTCCCTTTATTTTTCAAACTCCTTCTCCCCTCTTCCCTCTCTGTAGTTTCTCAGGGAAATAAATCATGCGTTCCTGCCAGAATTAGAAGTGACAATCACACAGCCATGCACACCGGCAAACAGAAAGAGAGTTCTGTGAAATGATAATGGCATCTGATTAAACACTGTGACTAATGTGATGTCATCTTTCCAAGGAAGCCATGAACCTGTGACAAAGTGTTGGAGGGTGGGGGGGCAAAGACAGTGAGAGAGAGGGTGGGTGGGTTAAGAACACAATGGCTGATGAATGCTGGTTGTGAAAATAAAATATATGAAAAAAAAAAGAAAGTAAAGGCACACCATCATCCTCGACTTCACCTCATGCAAAGTGGCAGAGAAATGTCAAGAGTGGTCGTCCCGCTCCTTCTCGTTGCTCTCCATCACTATCTTTTTCCCTGTCATTCCATCGCTGCATCTCCTTCTCCTCATCTGTTCTCTCCTCATTTCTGTGTGTCCTAAAGTCACTCTCATTCTAACTGCGGTTTATCCCTTGCTCCATCTCTCCTTCCTGTATTCTCTCCATCCCTCCCTTCCAGTGAGGGCTCTCAGGTTTCAGCTGTAACTGTTTTAGCGCACGGGATAATGGTTTGTAATTCACTTCCAGCTCCTCTTTGCTGGTCAGAGGCCCACTCATGTACAAGCAGAGAGAGGTAATCAGTAATCTGTGTGTGTATGTATGTCTGATTGTGTGTATGAGGACAGAATCCTGTAGCGTTTGTATCACCTTTTCAGCTGCACTGCTGTGAGTATGTGTGTGCTTCTTTCTCCTCGATTGCATTCATACATGCACATTCATACATTTTCTGGATGAATGAAGCTGTGTGGGGATATGTTACATAACCCCATGTAAAAATGAAATACCCCTTGTGCATAAATAATGAATACACACACACACACACAAACATGCACGTGTGCGTTCTCTCAGTTACGAAGAAGTAACTAGGAAGCAACAGCCCCTCTGCCCCCCACATAACCCACTGTGGCACCACAGAGCAAGACTGCCTTGAACTATGAATAATAGAGGGATCCCATATGTGTCAGCTTGTAAAACTAGATCACCAACTGTGGGCCCAAGGAAGTTTGGTAGGCTCAGGGGTGCCCCAGGGCCTCTAGGGCTGGGGTTTAAGGCTAAGCAGGACCAGGCACAGTGTCCACTGTGTGTTGCCCGCCACGGGGTGACACACAAAGTGGGGACTGGAACAGCCTGGATGAACATGGCAGTAGCCATCTACATCTACACTTTTATCTATGCTTTAACTGCACTTTTTGACCCATGATTGCTTTCATACATTGGGACTACATGAGGGTTAAATTCTGTGCATGTGCCTTGTATTTTGTTGCACACTTTCTGGAACTGAGAATAATTCAGTGAAGATTTTACTGACTTATTTTTATAGCTGCTATGAATAATATATTTATAATAATGTGAAGTGTGACAATGAACCTGTAGAGACTAATTATGTAGTTCCTATGTCCCTCACAGCTTTATGAGACTGGTAGATGCTTGAGAGAGATTTTGACATCCCAACGATAGAGTATGTATAGGTCACACAGACCTAGAGACCAATCAGCAACACCCTGGCAAGCTCTGGTTACTGTGTGTTCATTGACTGGTGGGTGAATAGTCGCAGGAAGTTGCTTGTGGTTGCTAAGTGAAATTGGTTTCAAGGAGGGATACAGTGCTGCACCGAAGAACTCCAGACGGGCAGACATACAACCATTCATATGTAATCTTTTTTTTATTTGAGACTTTTTCTACATAGTCTTGCTCTGTGGAGGTGCCAAGTAAAAAAAAAAAAAATATCTAAAGGAACAAATTTGTGCTACGGTGGCTATTTTTATGCTGCACTCATTAAATTCGAACCTGGAGATGGTCAAAACAGGCTGTCTGATAGCAAAAGTCTAGTGTCACTCAGTTTCATCTAAGTGATTTTCCACCGTACTAAAAAAGGTGTTGTCACTGTACTGATGCTGCCTGAGACCATTTTAATTCAGCTCATTTTTTTTAAAATGACTCTCGCTCATGACTCAAAAGGGCAAAAGTTCAACAATGAAGTCGTGAAACTTTTCGATTGTAATTAACAGAAACACCTTTATTTAGGTATATAGGATTGATTTGCCAAATCTAGGCAAAATAAATCAGAATGTCAAATTGTACTTTCGAGAAGATGGCAAAATCATGTGGTCACATGCAATAATCCCGACTTTTAACATTTATGAATCTGAATACATTGACATTTGTCTACAAGCAGCAACAGAAACAGCAACAGAGTCATGACCATTCATACAGTGTGTCGACAGCTTCCACCTAACTGGTGCATTTAGTTGCGCCACTGCTTTTTTTTTTTTTATTATTTAAGCCTCCTTAGATTTGTTTTCTTTCCAACAGTTAGTGAACTTACCAGGTTTTGACTAGGGTGTGTTGTCGCTGTCACGGTGCTAGCCCTTCCCTCCGTTGGCAGCAAGGTGTAGAGCTGCTTTGTTTGCCGAGATGTGCTCAGCAATTCAATTTCACAGCACCGTCTCAGAGGAGAGCCAAAGAGCATAAAAGGAGAAGGGACAGTAATTGAAAGGCAGCAGAGCTCATCCTATGTCCCCTTCTTTGACATTTTCTTTCCTTTTTATTGTGTAATTTTCTCTCATATGTATGTGTCTGCCAATGTTGGTCTGTTTTGGACAATTGACATCAAAATGAACTATCAACGAACACAGCTGACTTGGTGTTTTCTCTTCCTTTGTCCTCGCTTTTATAGGCTACAGAAAGCTTGCCTGGATTGTCCTAAGAATGTGTTTTGATCTCTGCCTCGCTTTGAATCAAAGCCCTTTACTTTAATCAATAATTAAATTACCTGCGCGACAGCAGAAATAATAATTTTGGCCACATAAAAGAAGTTGAATTTGAATGAAAAGGTACATTGTTACATTTTAATCTAGTGTTTTTCCCCACTTCACGTTAGATTTTTTTTTAAAGTTTTCTTTAAACTTTGAAAGAAGAGTGCCAAGACTAGAGTCTCCAGTATTACAATAGCAATATGTTTTATTACTATTCTAAATTGTACTACCATTCATATGGGAGTGCGCTAAAAAATTGTGTAACTTTGTAAATATGCTCCAAAACCTAATTTTGAGGAGGAATAATCCAAAAGGAACTTTGTTTGAGCTTTAGGTGAACATAAATATCTACATGAAAAAACAGATCCACTATGACAGATTTTATATCTAGTTTCTTGGATGTCTGTACATCGGCCCTCCTTCCCTCGTTGTGACTCTGAACTGCAAACAACGGGGTCTTTTAGTCCAGTGTAACTGGGTCTGAATGAATCTTTTGGCTGCGATTTTGGCCAGAGAGAGAGAAGCAGAGTCACGCTGCATAATTCACTGGGGGATGGGAGATTATGCGCCATCTGTGTCCATATCCCGGTGGCCCTGTCACAATTGATCCACAACCCTTGACCTTTTCGGAATATTTTCCACTCACCCTGTCATGCGCGCCATGTTGGTGTACGAGCATGTGTGTGTTTGTATTTTTGGCGTGTTTAGAGTGTGAGTCAGCCTGCTGCTTGATAACCTTTCCACTGGATCGCAAAGTGCAGGTCAGACGCGCACGAAGAGTTTTTCTCTCTTTATTTTGTTGTCGCTGCAATCAAAGGTCAAGGAGTTGTTTTAGCTGTAAAGTAAGCTCAAGGAACAGACTGACTTTTTTGGGGAAATATTTGTCTTTTGCCAAGTTATCATGAATGAAGACTGTGAGGATACCTGCAGGCTGTAGTGCTGTCATCATTTTCAATTTAGGCTGATTCATGAGTGTGGTGGTATTAGCTGTTCTCTACCCAGAAATCACAGTGAAATCGTTTTTATGGTACTTGTTTTGCTTTTGTTTGAAACGGGTGTTGCAGACTACATGGTCCTTGTGTTAAGTTTGTCTGTCCCATCAGTGCTGCACAAATGAAACCAAGCCCAGCTTTTGGTTGAAACAACGCCTCTGCTTTGCAGCGTGTTAGTAAATCTCATATCCATCGCAGTTTTATTTCAGGTCACAAAGTCATCAGCTGGTCTCTGTGCCAGTCTACATCAGCTGATACCTTCTTAAGCATACAGTTAGCAGATCTCATATAGCCTACCCATAGCTGGTGCTGAACTGCAGGTGCCCTTACAGTCCAACTCTTCCTTTCATGTGTGTGTCTGACAGAAAAGACCAAACAGTCTAATTTTGTATGTTGAAGCTGCTGCGATAGAGAAATGACTCTCTTATGTAACAAATTTCTCCCTCCATCTATCTTCTTCATCTTGTCCAATTTAGAGTTGTAGCAGGCTGAAGCCTTTCCCAGCTGTTTTAGGATAAGAGGCAGGACCGCACCCCCGTGCTGTGATAAAATATTCTGTTTTTGTATATGTAATTCATCCAATGATTTGAATAAGACACCCCCGCACTTTTCAATACAGTATTCTTTTAAGTAATGTAAGTTGGGACCCAGCTTGATGATGACATATGCCAGTGTTGCAGTCTGAAACCCTTAAACATAACTGGAAGACTGTGAACTGAAATCTCTTAGCTTAAAGATTCACTGAAAATCCCTTTACTCCTTTGTAGATTCACATAAAGAGTTTTTGTGTTGTGAATACCAGCAGCTATGGTGTGCTCAGGGCACTGCAAAGAATTAATAAACTGTAAAATTATATGATACCTAATACTTTCCATCAGCATTTTGATCTTGATCTTCTTTGTTGAAGTGGTCCTGGCCTTAACACAGGCAAAGCAGGAATGCCTTTGAAGAAGCAAATCGGCTATGTGATGAGCCTGAACTAAATGACTATCTTACTGTAATTCTTGCCAGGGGTGGGATGCTTGAATACAAAGTATAACATGAAAGGCCCAGAGTCTCAGCTCTCCCATATAACACATCAAAGAGCAGACAGCCGAATGACATCAAGCTTCCCTCTGATCCTCAAGGAATCAAGAATGGGAACGAGTAGTTTACAGTGTTCCATAAATCCAAACGCCGTCCTCAAGTGTCCCCACCCGAGCCGTTCGCTTGAATTTTCTCCACCACTCACTCCCTCCTCTCCGTGATTCTTAGCTTCTGCAGTTGATTCACAACTCCTTTCTTTCCCCCGCCACTGTCACAGCTGGCTGAGAAGCTCAGGCCGTTAAGGGTTAGTATTGATTTGATGAACGAAATCGTTCCGCTTTCATGGCACCCTTGAAACTTAGTGAGGTCACACTCCAGATGCCTGCACACATACACAAGTACAGTGGGAGGAAGAGAAAAAAAAACCCTTGCAGCTAGCCAGACTGTTAGGTAAGGCCACCCTCTCACTCTCTGCGTGTGTGTGTGTGAATTTGTGGGATGTCTAGGTAGCGCTAATATGTTGTAGATTCTTGTCTGATTGCGATTAATTAGATGATGAGAAGTGTGCGCTGACAAGCTGCTTATTCTGATTAGAGAGATCAGCTTCCTGTGAGATGCAGAACTAACGAGGCTCGTGAACCTCTACACCAAGCTTTCTTAGCACATTTGCACCTTGTCTGCACTCCTCCTCCCACAGATTTACTTCACCCCTTTGGCTGCAGAACACTGTGGCTCTTTGCTATTTGACATGCACGTCTAGAAAACTGGTGGTGTGCAACTAGTCTCTTGGCGATTTTAGGGGATCTTTCACACTTTTCCCTTGATGGGCATCACCACCTCTTATTAGTCCCAATGTCGCAACTGTGCAGATTAGCATGGCAGATAACGTAGAGACGGCATGCATTTGCCAAACAAGCTTCATCTTAAAAACAGCTGGTATGCTCTTAAATAAAAACAACCCCAATAAATCCTGAAAGCAGCTAAAATGTCCCATAGACCTAAGGAAAACTGTTGAGAACTATCTGACAGCAGTTCATTGTTTTACATTACAGACTGGACCCATCATGGCTGATATAAGTACCGATTAGTACAGTTACACAGTAACAGATTAAAAAAAAAACATGTTGCCTTTATGAATAAAAAAATGAACATGTACTTTTTTTTAAATTGAAATTTCACAGCTTTACTGTGAGGCAAAGTTGATTACCACTCCACTACCGTCTTGCCCTGGCATGTGGGACTGTTGAGTTTTAATTGTCCAGGAACAAAGTTTATATGTAGATGGAGAAGTGATGTGTAGAAAAATGTTGTGTTTTAATATTGGCATACCAGTACACAAACAAATTGTTGCTTAAATGTCTATTTTTTAAAAAATCATTTCCTCATCATCACTTTAGAAGTGAGATGTAAAGCTTTTTCTAAGGTGAAAATAAGCTTAATTTCTTCATAAATATATCTGCAGCAGATGGGTAAACTCCTTTGCAAATGTGTAAATTTGAGTTAAGGTGGATTTACCCATGACTACCTCGCTGAATATAGCTTTTCCCTCTGTGTAGAAGGCTTTCTCAGCTATAGCTGTGTAGCTCATCTGTTTCCCACAGATGGCTTGTCAGTCATGCAGTCTCCAACTCACAAGAGAGACAAAATTCCTCAAAGTTTTACTAACCATATCCCTCTGAGTCATCACAAAGCACTGTGTTTCTCCCCGATTAAAGATCTTCTCTGAGGGCTTATGGCTGTCTATTCCACTGTCTCCACTGATGAGTGATGGACAGATCAGTCTCGCTATCTCAGGGACACATGCAAACACACCAAAACACATTAATGTGCAGGCCTGTAAGGCCGTGCAGGATTAAAAGAGTGGAAAGCCACTTAGCCACTATATCTCACAGATTAAATAAAACAGTACGTATGTGCATACACTCCCACACAGAATTCAATTTCACTGTTGGAAACACCCAAATCACGGGCACATCGTCTTCCACTACTGCAGTCAGACAGCTAATCAAGTGGCTGTTTCCATGAGTTCTTCCCTTATTAGCATTCATTAGTGTTTTCCTCTTCACTACTTCCATGATCCTGATTATCTGTGGATCTGCAGTTGGCTCTATAAGAACAGAGGCTTCCTCAAAAAGCAGAACAGATACAACAGACCTCGTTAATCAAGAGCGCACGCAGCCAGATTTCATTATTAAACCTAGCCTACTTTTAGAGATAATTAGTTATCAATTAGTGTTTGATTCTAGATGAGGTATCCTCTGAAATAAAATCTGTGACCCCCATGACCTTGTAATCTGATTTCATTCCAGTTGAGAGACTCTCGGGCACGTTTAAAGGCGAGCTGTGAGTACAGTTTTATCACACTTGATTTTTTTTGAAGACTGAGGGGGTTATCGCCGCTCGAGACCTGTGAAGTGAACTTCGACATGCAGTTTAAAAGAAGTCACCACAAGTAGGGGTTTAACAAAAGATTGAGTTGCCCTATGGCAGCTTAAGATCAAGTCTTATTGTGAGCTGTATAAGGAATAAAAAGTACGCCCCCAACACCCCCACCACCACCAAAAAAACCCCCGCACTCTTCTTTATGTGTATATGTGCAACTTTCCAAACACTTGTGTCTTCTTCTACTAGAAGAGAATTTCTTTAATGCATTCACTAACTTAACTCATCACTGAAAGCCAAGCTGTCTCATAACGTACTGTGTGAACTTGTTTTAAATTCTTCTTTTTTAAATTCAGTTTAAGTTTAATTTATTTGTAAAGTGCCAGTTCACACCAAGTTATCCGTCTTTATATTGTAACATAAAGTCCTTACGAATTTAGAGAGAGAACCCCCGATCCCTGATCAAGCAGTCCTCTATGAGCAGCACTTGGTGACAGTGGGAAGGAAGAACTCTCTTTTACCAGGAAGAGAAGTCAATGATGTGAAAGACCAAAGAGGAGCGTACAGAGAGACCAACAAGTGCCAAAAACAATAACAATAGGTGTGATCGTCATCATCTGATGTTTTTTAAAACTTTTTTTTAACCCTGTGAGGGAAACACTGGTTGACAACTTCGGTCCAGACTGACTCGCAACAGCTGTTGAATTTTTAAAGATATCTGTGATTCCCAGAAGATGAAGAAGTTTAATAAGTTTGGATCAGCTGTGTGCTTACTACAAGTTGACGAGTGTTTATCTGACAATGTTCTTAAATCTGAAGTCCTGACCTCTTTTAGCATCTTCTGGTTATATTAGTGATGTCCTAGAGGTCCCGGAGTTTATGCTCATTACTTGTTCTACATCAGCATAGCTTTTATTACAAAATAACTCTAATAACAGTATCAAGTTTGTTTCAATGTGCCACTTTCAGTTGAAATTCTATATAACCATTCATTTGTGTATTTATGAACATTACTCAAGGGAGTACAGACTGAACTTGTTTTTTTATTCTTATTATTATTCTGTGTCTGGCAAAGAATTATAGGCCAGATAGTCTGGGGTTTGGTTTTTTGCTTGTATTTTTTCGGGGGGGGGAGACCTCAAAATAGTTCTTAAAGCTATTATTTTATTATTACATTATAATCATTGTCAGATATCTGCAAGGTAATTGGGTGGTTAAGCTGCTTGACTTACATAATATCACACAATCCTGGAATTAGTATTTTTTCAGGCGTGATACAAATCACTGGTGTTACATGTCAAAGTACGAGAAACAATGGAGCAACAGGCATTTCTAAAAGCTTGGTTTGTGTGTTTTAGCTTATGTAATTCTATCCAGTCTAAAAGAAATTACCAACTTTTTTAAGGTTACATAGACATTGACAGGAACCTTAGCATGCATTATTAGCATTATTTAAGGGTAAGGTATTCCACTGAGGCCATAAATATATTTTTATATAACTACATGACTGCAGAAGAACATTTCAGACTCTCACATCTTTTTTAGAAGCCCACCCAAAAACAAAATGAGCTTTCTTGCATTATTCATTCCAGATAAGCCATAACAAACTCTACTGGTCTGTTTGATCTTTTCTTTGACAATTTTATTAGATCTGCAGACTCATTTTCATTTTATCTCACTAACATTTTATTGAACTGGCAGTTTTGATTTCTATAGAAAAAAAAAATCAAAGGCACAGTGAGCCATAAACAGCAGGGAGATCCTCCTGTTCCTTTCACTCCTGCACTGAGATCTTCCCATTCTACTCTACTGAATTGGTTGCAAATCTTAAATTTATAACACCTGTAAATTTAGACTATTTTTTTTGATTACTTATGAGAGTGCAGTTCTACAGATTATGTCAGTGCTACAGCAAGTGGAAAAGTTTCCACAATCAGGCATTTCTTAAGGACATCTCAGCAGTTAGATTTGTATTGGTTTCAACAATGGCATGATAAACGAGGGCTTGTATCAGCGCTGATTAATGAAGTCTTCATTATCTCCTGTTTTCCCTCTTCTTTTCGTTCTCGCGCTCGCCTGCTCTCATTGTTTTGCCCGGTTACATTGCGCTGATTTCCTACTTCATAATGAGAGTGCGAACAATAGCAGGATTTTTTATTTATTTATTTTTTTGTCTCCTCACTTCTCCTCCTTTGCAGTACTTCTCCCTTTGTCTGCATCGTCAATGAATGACTTCTGAATGTCACTCTCTGTCTTTTTAAATCTCTATGAATGTGAGCATTTTCATTGATTTTTAACCATGAATGGTGACTGTATGAATGAGGAACCATTTCTGTTTATACAACTGGTGACTTTTCACTGTGTTGTTTAGGGAGGGTGGCTATAAACTGAAACACCAGTTTATGAAATTCAAAAGCTGACATGACTAAGTGTAGGATTTTTCAGGCGCTGGGTAACAATCTATTTTTTCTTTGTATTCCTACATGGCAATGTGCGTATCCCATTAGATGGTATCTATTACGGAACTGAAATTACCCTCAGTTAATTTGATTTTGATAATATTCGGATAATAGAAATGCGTGTCTCTGTGCTGAATATCAATTGTGCATACAGAATTATACATTCATATGGCACACAGCTACAACCTCTGGATGTTAGATGGACTGGATTTCAAGGATTTTTTTCCCCCTTCATTTGCTTCCTATCTCTCGCTCTCTTTTCTTTCTCTGACACACACTTGACATAAAAGAGTACAGTAATAACAAGAAGCAGCCACGTTTCAGCAGGAACAAATTCATCAATAAGTGAAATAGATTATGATTGTCTGGCAGCTCTGCATGTAAGCAATGGTGGAATTACATAGATCACTCATCTCCGCCGGAAGCAAAAAATCCCTAATGCTGGAATATTTTGGCACCTTGTAAATGAGACCATTCTCAGGACCAGTGTAATATCCTAGAGGTGTTTTTAGATCTGTGGATACCATTGTAGCTTTTTTTCTCAACACCTGATGCAGGCTAATAAATGCTCACATGTGTTGCATGCAAAAGCAATCAGCCTTCACTCTAATTGGCTGGTAGTTGCAAGTCTTTCAGGTTTTTGAATGCCAACCCTTAAGACCTATCAACACTGCTAATTATGTGTTTTGCATAATTGAAACCAAGTCGTGCCAGTGCATGTTTCTGCAAATTAGATGTCCAATGGCCGTAGCTATGTTAGGTCTTTCTGCCTTATTTCTTTTAGCGTTTTTGTAACCTGCAGTACCTTGACAGCTGTTGGCTGATTTGGGGGATTTCATCCATTTATTCAGTTCAATTTTTAATTCAGTTTTATTTATGGAAAATCAAATCACAACAACAGCCTCCTTAAGGTGCTTTATGTTGTAAGGTAAAGAAACCATAATAATGCAGAGAAAACCCAACGGTCAAATGACCTCCTATGAGCAAGCGCTTGGCAACAGTGGGAAGGAAAAACTCCCGTTTAACAAGAAGAAACCTCCGGCAGAACCAGCCTCAGGGAGGTGCGGCCATCTGCCAAGACCAGTTGGGGGTTAGGAGAGGGAGACAAGACAAAAGACATACTGTGGAAATGTAGAGTGGTGTGTAGACACAGTGAAAAATGGTGAATGAAGACGAAACACTCAGCGGGAAGCTCCAAACAGCATAGGCCTATAGCAGGGTAGCTCAGGGAGGATTGGGGGTCACCTGATCCAGCCCAAGCTATAAGCTTGGGATATAATATACAAATATAGCAATGTAGCTATATTTTATAGCAATATAAAAAAGAAAAGTTTTTAGCCTAATCTTAAAAGTAGAGAGGATGTCCTTCTCCCAAGTTTGGGAGCTGGTTCCACAGAAGAGGGGCCTGAAAGCTGAAGGCTCTGCCTCCCATTCTACTTTTAAATACCCAAAGTCTAAGAGCAAAGTGCTCTATTGGGATGATAGATGTGGTCTTTAGGATAAGATGGGGCCTGATTTTTCAAGACCTTGTATGTGAGGAGAAGATTTTTAAATTAAATTCTGGATTTAACAAGTAGTCAGTGAAGAGAAGCTAATATAAACATGATCTAAGCTTTGTGATGTGAATCGCTATCCTGCTAAAAGCAACCAGCAGAAGATGGGTACACTGTGATCATATAAATGGATGGACATGTTTGGCAAAAATACTCAGGTAGGTGTTTAAGTGATGTTCATTTGGTACTAAGGAGACCGAGGTGTGCCGAGAAAATATCCACCACACTATTACACCACCATCAGCAGCCTGAACCTTTGATAAAGGATACACGGATCCATGCTTTCATGTTGTTTATGGCAAATTCTGACTCCACCATCTGCCCACCACAGCACTCTAATTGAACTACACACACATTTTTCCAATCTTCTGTTGTCCAGTTTTGTTGAACCTGTGTGAATAATAGCTTCGGTTTCGTGTTCTTAGCTCACAGGAGTGGCACCCTGTGTGCTCTTCTGCTGCTGTATCCCATCTGCCTCAAGGAACGCACATGTTGTGCATTCAGAGATGCTCTTCTGCATACTTTGATGGTAACAAGTGTTTATTTAAATTACTGCTGCCTTCCTATCAGTTCAAAGCAGTCTGGCCAGTTTCCTTTGACCTCTGGCATCAACAAGGCATTTTCACCCAGAGACTTGCCACTTACTGGATATTTTCTCTTTTTTAGACCATTCTCTGTAAACCTGAGAGATCAATGCAGTTCATGAAATACTCAGGGCAGACCATCTGCTACCAAAAACTATTCCATGTTCAAGCTTGAAATAAGCCTAGGAAGGCAAAGTAAGATATTCAGTACTGGCTCCCAGTTGAAGCACCGGTGGTGTACACGTAGGTGTACATTTTTTTAATTGTCAGCTTTCTTTGGTAAAATCTACTAATCTACTCACCACAGCATGATTGGAATTGAGAGCGCACCTGCTCACATTGTATTTATATCCCACTTCTGAGTCACATCTGGGATTAGGATCATACAATGGTTATAATATGGTCCACAACCTTATATTTGTATGCCAAATGTCAATGCAGTTTAAATCTAAATGCCCCACATCCTTAAGTGTAAGTCTCAAGTGCCAAGCTAACAGCTCTGCTCTCGTCTCACATCAGGCTTTTATTGTGTCAAGATATGAACTCAAGGCAGAGTACAGCCTACCGCAGCAGTTGTTTGGGTATTTCAGTAGTAGGGTAAATGGCTAACTGTAAAACACGAGTGGGGCTCTTCAGTCACAAAAACCACTAGTGTACACCCTGCAGAGCTCCACGTTCAGTCTTCCCTTCTTTGTGTCGTAACTGTGTGTGTGTGTGTTTGTGTGTGTGTGTTGGTGGTGGTAGTGGCTTGATGGGGTACAACTAAAGCCATTAGTAGAAGGTAGCAGACATGCACACACTATCTCTGTCTCAAAACACAATACTTTCACTGCCTGTTATTTCTCACCTATTGCACAGCTGTGTCCCTATCGGCAGGAGTGACAGAACAACTCTCACCACAACACAGTTTTTATCTTTCTGTGTGTATCTGTAGGGTGTGTGTGTGTTTCTCCCACCTGTATATGTGCACGTGTAAAATCCATCTGACTACTGACGCACGCAGCATATGGCACAGTAGACACAGCCTGCCTTTTGACTAAATGATGCATACACATCCCATTTAGTGACCTCTAAACTATTTCTTTTGCACCTTAATGACATTAAGTGTTAATAAGCATCGTCCATTTTTTCAATATTGGAACTCTGCAGACCGTGCACTACACTTTGAGCACTGATATTAGTTGGCTGTAATAAGGTAAGGGAGACTGGTGTGAAGGGAATGTGCGATGGGGATAATAAAGAATAAGAAAAAATGGAAGAGGGGAAGTAAAGGAGTGAAACAAATGAAAGGGAGGGAAAGCAGTGGAGTCAGCCCTACCTCTGTATTAGCTTTACCCTCAAAGCTACTGAATGAATGGATGGAATTTATTGAGCCCACAAAGGAAAATTACTATGTTACAGCAGCAGCAGCATAAAGAATAGTAATAGTGTAATCCACAATATAAAAAATCTATTAATAGTAAAAGTACCATAGGCCAATAGTGAAGGTCTTATAATGTGAAATTTTATATACAAAAAAAGTGAAAAATAAATAAAATAATAAAAATGAAATTGAAGAAAAATACAAAGATAAGATTGAGATTTGCAAACGATAATTTTAGCATATAGTATTTTAAATGCCATTAATGAAAAATATTTACACTATAAATAAAGCAAGAAATAGAAAGAAGGTGTGCTACAGAAATGTGCTATGTCCTGACAGGTGTGTTACAAAAAGGAGAACTGTTACAGAGTTTTATAGAGAACAATGTGAAAGATTTCATGAAGGGTTCGATGTGGCAGCACAGTTGGATAAGTCTGAGGGAGAATGAGCTCTGCTGTGCCTGTAGTGTGGAACGGAGCGGGTACAATGGATGGTCCGTGATGGAGAGTAGTTTGTTCAGTGACTCAAACACCTCCACTCCCCCCAACCAACAGCAGCAAAGTAAATGGGATTTGCTCCCACAGACTGGCAGAAGATCTCCAGCATCTTGCTGCACACATTAAAGGATCTGAGTTTCCTCAGAAAGTAGATTCTGCTCATCTCCTTCTTGTGCACAGCATCACTGTTGGTCCTCCAGTCTAGTCTGTCATTCAAGAGAGCACTCAAGTACCTATAAATAAATAAATAAAATAAAATAAAATTTTATTTATATAGTACCTTTCTAGACATAATCACAAAGTGCTGCACATAAGATAACAAGTCATAAATCAAACAACATAAAACAGGCAAAAATTAACCAAAAGCAATTTTAAAAAGGTGAGTTTTAAGATGTTTTTTAAAAGTGACTGCTGAGTCCACAATTCTTAAACTTTGAGGCAGAGAGTTCCACAGTCTAGGGGACACTGTGGCAAAAGCTCTGTCACCCTTAGTTCTCATCTTAGTGTGATGTATCGCAAGTAAGCCCTGTTCAGATGATCTCAGGGACCTGCTAGGGACATAGGGCTGTAGAAGATCAGAAATATAGGCTGGTGCCTATAGCTGTCCAGTGTTTCAGTCTCTGGACTTAGAAGGTTTAAACCACTACCTCTTTGGTTTTGATGACATGCAGGAGTAGGTGTTTCTGCTCAACAAAGCTCTTTACCAGCACCAAAGCACTGCAGTGTCATCAGAGAGCTTCTGCAGATTTAGTGCTCTACTGAAAATATGAGGTGTACTGAGTAAACAGGACCATCCCCTGTGGTGCCCCAGTACTGCTATCCACCACATCAGACAGGTACAAACTGAGGCCTCTCTGGCACATAGTCAGTAATCCAGGAGACAGAGGAAGTGGTGATACACATCCTGAGCAGCCTCTCAGTCTGCAGAAGTGGTTGGATGCTAAAAAGGCACTGGAAAAATAAAGAAAACATGATTATCACAATGCCACCTATACTGTTCACGTGAGAGTGAACACATTGCAGCAGCTAAAAAACACCATCACCCACCCCAGCATGAGGCAAGTAAGCAAACTGAAGAGGGTCGAGAACACATTTCATCTGCGAGCTAAACTGGGCGAGAACTAATCCTTCTAGCACCTACATGATATGTGATATCTGAAGATGTTAAGGCCAGGAGAGGCTTTCTTCAATACCGGCACTCCCATACACTTTCCTGCAGTAGACTAAGGCTGAAGAGATTCTGGGTAGCACAGAACTTCAGGACCCTGGGACTGACGCAGTCAGAGCCAGCAGCTTTGCTTTGGTGAGGAGACACCTGTCTCCTCAACTGGCTAGCTGTCACAGATATATGTACAGCCAGAGGAATCTGAGAGCAGATAGGGTTGGGGGTTCTGAGTATCCAAGTCCAGCACAGGGGATAACTGGTGGAATGGGGCATGGTCCGATGGCTGAGGAGGTGGTAAGATTGGTGCTGCGTAGGGAGGGGTGTTCAGTACTGAGCACATTGAAGAACGGATTCAGCTGGAGGGCAACCCTGTCCAGGCTCCCCTGTTGCTGGTTATCTCCTGAGTTGAGGCCAGTGGTTAAGGCCACTGGTTCAGCTGGAGTTTGGTCTCCAGCTCCCACCTTCTTTATACTGTATCTTTTTCAACTTGTCTGTATTTCCAGACCTAAAAACATATTTCTTTTCATTCAGTGGGGCCTTTAGGTCACCGGTAATCCAGGACTTGTTATCAGGAAAATGGTGACATGTTTGCAAAACGATATATAGTTTATATAGTCTGTGATGTAGTTTATATAGTATGTTGAGGTTGTCCCCAGTCTTTAGTGTTGAAGCAGGCCTTGCAGGCTTCCTGACTCTACAGTCGTGGCCAAAAGTTTTGAGAATGACACAAATATTAGTTTTCACAAAGTTTGCTGCAAAACTGCTTTTAGATCTTTATGTCAGTTGTTTCTGTGATGTACTGAAATACAATAACAAGCACTTCATACGTTTCAAAGGCTTTTATTGACAATTACATGACATTTATGCAAAGAGTCAGTATTTGCAGTGTTGGCCCTTCTTTTTCAGGACCTCTGCAATTCGACTGGGCATGCTCTCAATCAACTTCTGGGCCAAATCCTGACTGATAGCAACCCATTCTATCATAATCACTTCTTGGAGTTTGTCAGAATTAGTGGGTTTTTGTTTGTCCACCCGCCTCTTGAGGATTGACCACAAGTTTTCAATGGGATTAAGATCTGGGGAGTTTCCAGGCCATGGACCCAAAATTTCAACGTTTT
>VVHJ01044392.1:1876-25361 GCA_015107715.1 Tylochromis polylepis | reverse complement strand
GTCTCCTATATGATATATTTAACTGACATTTTTTATCGGAACAACCAACGATTTATACAGGAAAATAATGACTATTAACAAGGTTGCCCAAACTTTTGCATCCCACTGTATCTATCTATCTAGACAGTTAGTACCTGTAAGCCTGTTAAAATAAAAACATTTGGCACAGTTGTAACATATGTGCTCTAATTTCTTTAAAAATGTATTTAAATGATTCATTTTTCATTCATATCTCTTGCTCATGCTTTCCCATATACATATTACTCTATTACCCAAGCACACTATTCTAAGCATGCTTTTTCTTTGCACTTAATGCTTTGCATGTTTAAATTTATGCAAAAAATTGAGGGGAAAAAGAATCAGAACACTAATCCAAAGTTTTGTTTAAATAGGAAATTTTGAATTCTAAACTTAATTTTATTGCTTAAAAAACTAAGAAATGAAATTAATTGAGATGAGATGATAAAATGATGAGAAATGGGCTAGTGGAACAAGAAGGCACAAGTGGGCAAGGGATGAGAACAGGATGCTGTTGGAATGCTACTACGCAATTAACCCCAACAGAAAGGGTTACGTGAAGAGGATGTGGGACCTCTGGACTCTTTGATGCCCAACATCTAGACTGACGGTGAAATAACTTGTTGCTCAGTGTTTCATTCAGAAGAAGCAACTGCTATCACAACTGGAGATCGATGAGGTACAACACAAATGCTACTGCAAGGGGGAGCCAGGATGTCAGGTCAGGGGGGAGACATCATCACCCCCACATGAGACTGGGTACCAAGCCCCAAGTACAACTGGTGTGTTGAAAGCATTGAGTGTGAGAGAAGCTGACCTGAGAGCTAGGCCTCAGTGGCTAGTAGATCCAAGAGCAGACCACAGCAACCTCCCTGACCAGGGTCCAGTGACCATCACAGTGGCAAACATCCAAGAAAGGGTCTCCAGTATGAAGAGTTGGACAGCACCAGGCCCTGACATGATTCACCCCTACTGGCTGAAGAAGCTTACTGTAAAAAGGAACCAACTGCTAATAGATGAGGCACACCCAGCATGACTAACCGAGTACTGGGCGGTCCAGATCGCAGAGGATCCCCAGAAGGGACCAGTCTCATCCAACTACTGGCCAATAACCTACCTCAGTACCACATGGAAGCTCCTGTTGGGCATCATAGCGGCTAAGATGAAGAGGCATGTGGCTCAATACATGAGCGGGGCACAGAAAGGAACTGGGAGAAACACCAGAGGGGCAAAACATCAGTTACTGGTTGACAGAGGAGTCCTATTCGCTGATTTTTACACTTTTTACTCCTTTGCTGCAAAAAGGAGAACCCTCACATTGGGGAGCTGTCACATGTTAGACAAATGTATAAATCACTACGTTACAAAGCCACTAAATAAAAAAATAAATAAATAAATGGGCGAAGTAAATAGGAAATTATCTTATTATTATACTAAAAAAATTTCTGTAACACTTTATAATGCGCACACACACACACACACACACACACACACACACACACACACACACACACACAGTAACATCTCTTTTATCCACAAAAGCTGAATTATAAGACATACTGTAAGGTTATCATGTTGCCTAGCAACCACATTTATGACTCTACAACACCTTTTCATTTCATGTCCAACACCACGAACAGGCTGTAGCATGGGGATGTACTAATAAAATTAATTAGGGAAAAATAACATTAATTAATTAAATATCAATTAACATCACGTTTTATGTTCATCTGTTATATTTTATGCATTTGATGAGATATAATTCTTATTTATTTATGTTTGATTTTGACCGTTCAGTGTTTAATAACTAAACATTAACCTTTGTTAACTAAACTATTAACAAAACATTTATTAACTAAACACATTTTTTAAACAGTTAAATGCAGTTAAATGTGTCATTACAGTTTTAGTTTTGTTCATTATGTCACATAATCTTAAATCTGAGCAAACAGAGATTCACACAGTGTATTCTTGTTATTGAAAAAGTGATATGGGTGAAAAACAACAGCAATAATTCAGCAATTAGGCTTCTTGTGAACTCCAGACTGGACAAACATGAAAACACAAGCGTTAAATCCCTACAGCAACAGAGTTTCTGTAGTGGCCTAATTTCAGTTCATTTGAATGGTGACCAAACTTGCAAATTAAGCGTCTGTTCACTGTCTGTGATTTTAAACAAGCCATGCAAAGCAGCTCGATTGCTCTCTTTCTCTCCCTCCAGCTTAAAGCCATCACAAAGACTTATGTAAGAGGAAACGCTCAGTGAAAGGTGACTTTATTCTGACTCCAAAGTCCACATTAAAACAATACTTGGATTTAAAGTGAGACTGATAACGGGGGTTTTGTTTACAGTTTGGAAAGCCGGTCACCTCTCAGGTTCACATTAGCCCTGATGTCAGAGATCTTGATATGGGACTGAGCTGAAAATCACAAGGCTGCAACATTTACTCAGTCATGCACTCAGCTGGGCGGGCTCTAGGTGTGTGTGTGTGTGTGTGTTTGAGGAGGGTGTGTGCTAAAGAGGAGTGCAGAGGGACAAGGTAAGAGGGAGGGGCAGAGGGAGCGAGATGCTGCACCTGTGCACGCTCACCTGAGGAGAGGAAGCAGATTCAACCGAAAAACAAGGAGAGGAGACAGAAAGTTTGTAAGCATGGCGAGACAGTGTCGCATGTGAGAGAGTCTCCTTTCAGCCAGCACACTGTGAACAAGGTAAGAGAATGAGAGCACCTAAAAGCCTCCGATAAACTGCTGTGGAAACTAGACTTTTATCTGTGCAAGAAATACACATTTACCTCTAATTACAAAAATCAACATGCTACTTCGATCTTTTTCACTGGGATTTCCACAGCTCAACAACCTTGATCAAGATATTAGAACTGGAGTACTGTATTTGTATAGCCAAACAACAGCTAAAGTCAAATTTCCAAGTGAAAATGTCAAAGGTTTTTGGTTCTAGCTCTTTAAGTTGGAGAATTCCCTTTATTTTTTCATGGTATGTGGCTACAAACTGGATATTTTTGAGTTTTTGAAGGACAAAAACAATAAATATGGAGACATTGGCTTGGGTAACTTGAGGTGAGTGGTGTGTTTTAACAGTCAAATAATGGCTGAGGTATAATTCTTCAGAAAAGAGGCCTCGCAAAAGTGAGAACTTGGGGTTTTTACTTGTCTTATATTAAACAAATGCAGAGTTTGAGAGCTTTTGATTTACAGAAGAAAAGAAGAAAACATTTGAAGAAATCGGCTTGAACTGGGCAAAACTGTGAGACATTTTGACCTTTTTTTAAAGACAGTTAATTGAATAATTAAAAAGGGTAGAACCCTGAAGGAGACACTAATGCATTGTGTGACATCAGGAAGTATTAGGAAGCCCACAGGGTTACTATGCATGTTAAATAACATGGTGTAGGTATGTTTTAACATGATTTTATTTGTCAGGTTTGAGCTGGTTAGAATAACACTAAGCCATAAAAGAGTTACAGTCACAAATTAACCTTTTTGGACTATGCACCTCTGTGAAGTTTACAATTTAATCAGCCCATGGATTCTTGTGACCTTTGATAAGGCAGGAAGGCCTCTGTAACAAATGACTAAAAGACATTTTTATTGATGGAAATGATCAGACAAGCTAAAAAACGTTGCTGCTTGGGGTCAACAGCAAGTCTGGTACAAGGGATGAAACCTGAGAATCTAGTGAACCTTCAGTTTAAGTTACGAGGGCAGCAAAGCCCTCGGTGCCCTTGGAGGCTCCTCTCTCTCTTCTGCGGCTCAAACATTATTCTTTTCAAAGACTTTGCAGGTCGTTAGTGATTTCCGATGTTGCGCCACAGTTCCTGCTGTGATCTCTGAGGCTTTGCTGGGCGGCCCACCCACACATAACAGAATACATGGTAACTTATTAAAATGGAGGGCCCTCTTTGTGCCAACAGGAGTTTTTGTCTCAAAGGTCACATCTAAGTCAAACACGGCATTCTTTCGGAAATATGTGTGCATATCGACATGCTCTCTTACTTAACATGGTGTGAAAGTGCTGAAAAGGTATTTTGTCTTGTAGAAACTGTTTTGATGGAAAGTCAACAAAATTATGCAAATGCTCTGTAAATGTTTGCTATGAAGCAACCTGTCCTTTTTCTGTAGGAATAAACAAACACATGATGAAACAGAGAAAAAAAAAGCTAAAATCTGAGGAATGTGACATAAAAGAAGCTATGGAAACACAAGTAAACACTTTAAAGTGGTTCAGTCGCTCATAAAAGCTCTTCTTGATGAGCAACTATCTGTTATCTGAGTGTCTGTGAACACCACACACCCAGGTTATTAAGCTAAGAGCAGCACAGGGTCCAGAGGAATAAATGTAAAAGGTGCCTGCATTGCTGTTTCCAAAACTTTAAATCAAAGAACCTTTGCACTCTTCGTTCGTGCCAGGTGCCAAACATCACATGGGTCAGATAAGAGTAGGATGAGTGTTTCTACAAAGGGCATGGACTCTTTATTTGCATAGGTGCTACATGATAAAATAACCACACCAAAGGGCCTGACTTCCTGTCAGCTCTCATAAAAAACAGAGATATGGTTGCGTTTGTGAAAGTCATAAAATTTGGTTTATGGGCCACGCTTTTATTTAAACACTTTTTTTTTTATGTCATCCAAAGCTTCAAGTTTAAGTTTTAAATGTTGCAGTGACAGGTGGGGGTTAATCCAAACTACTTGCTTAACGATGAACTAGATCATACAATTTATGTGTTTATCGCATATTTATGTTTTGATTAAATCTATCTGGTCTCCACTTTAGTAAAGCAACTCAACAAAATTCCTATTAATTTTGGTAAAAGTAAAAAAAAAGAAAAAGACCTTGGAGCTGGACTTACCATAATAGTCTCAGTGATTGTGCCTAAAGCTACAGTAAAAATTCTTTTATTCACAAGTTCATAGCTTATTTTGTGTTTTTGAGGACATGGCGCACTGCTGTAAATGCAAAGCTTACAAAATTCAGTTTAAAGTATGTAAAGTAATTTCTGACTTTTTGTATTTTGGAAGTTTTACTGGGAAATAAACCATCAGAACAGTTACAGGTTAGCTTTCTGTCAGGCTAAGGATCAATTAGAAAACTGCAAAGCCAAAAACAAACAAGCCTGGGCTCTCTCTGAGTCTGCGCTTCTATAACTAGGACGGCGTCAGTTTTCTTATTTAAATGCAGTAAAAAGACACAGCTTAAAAGAATTTGAAATTAGAGTGTGAATTACAGCGCTAGTGTCAGAAACAGCAGAAAAAAATCATACTAAAAATTAAAAACTGCTCGGAACATCAATCCCTACAAAATTTGAAAATGAAATGGCGAGCAGAAGTGCCACACCCATTTTAGTCACAGGTGTACCGGGAAGCCTCCTTCATAGAATGCTCACACTCTGCAAGTTGCAAGAAATAGAAACAGGCTGTGTTAGTAACTGAGAAGTTAACTAGTACAGGTTTTTTGTCACTGTATTCATTCATTATTCATTATGCATTAAGGGCACAATATATGCAGAATATAAAGAATCAGAGAATGTTACGCCTTGCCAGTGGACTCTCTTTTATCCATATTACTGCCTTAATCATTCATGGCACAGACTCAACAAGTTGCTGGAAATATTCCTCAGAGATTTTGGTTCATATTGACATGACAGCATCACACAGTTGCTGCAGATATGTTGGCTGCACATCCATGATGCGAATCTCCTGCACCATCGCATCTCAAAGATGCTCTACTAGATTGAGATCTGGTGACTGGAGGCCTGGAGGAATTCAGTGAACTCATTGTCATGTTCAAGAAACAAGTTTGGCATCATTTGAGCTTTGTGACATGGTGCGTTATCCTGCTGGAAGATGATAAAATGGGTACGCTGTGGTCACAGAGGAATGGATGTGGTTAGCAGCACTATTCAGGTAGGCTGTGGCGTTTTAAACAATGCTCAGTTCCTACCAAGAGACCCAAGAAAATATCACTCACACCATTACACCACCGGCAGCCTGAGCCATTGATAGACTAATTTTGCTGCAGAAATTGAGACTCATCACACCAGGCAATGATTTTCCAGTCTTCTGTTTTGCAGTTTTGGTGATCCTATGTTAACTGTAGCCTCAGTTTCCTGTTCCTAGCTGACAGCAGTGGTACCCGGTGTGGTCTTCTGCTGCGGTATCCCATCTGCTTCAAGGTTTAACATGTTACATGATCAGAGATGCTCTTCTGGCTGTAGGAAGTGGTTATTTGAGTTTCTGTTTCCTTCCTATCAGCTCAAAGCAGCCTGGTCATTCTACTTTGCCCTCCGGCATCATAAGGAATTTTAATTATGTGGGAAAATCCCAGCTGATCAGCATTTTCTGAGAAACTCAGATCAGCCCATCTGGCACCAGCAACCATTCCACGTTCAATGTCACTTGAATCAACTTTCCTCACAATTCTGATTATGGTCATCGTGACCAAGTCTATGCGCCTAAATGCTGCCATGTGATTGGCTGATTAGATACTGAGGTTAAGGAGAAGCTGAGCAGGTGTACCTAATAAAGTGGCTGTGTTTATTCTTTGCAGACATAAGAAAATATTAAAAGAGGGTGAAAGAAATAGAAAAATAAAGGAACAAAACATATTTTCTGTGAGTATTCAAGGTGATTTATGTAAGGCATAATTTGACCCATGAACCTGTTTATGATCTCTTTGATACGATAAAACAGTCAGCATGAAAGAGTCAACGATTGCTCCATAAGGAAGTTATTTGACCTGTTTGGTTACCAGGTGACCGAGGACCACAGAGACCTGGGTGTATTATTCTGTTATCGTTACCTGTGTATGTATCCATACACCTGAAATAATACGATATCACTTGAAGAGAAAACCCAGAGGCTTTTGGTTATGTTGTGATTCTTAAGTGAACACTAGAAGGACACCCTTTACGTTGTCATTATGTAACACGTTTCCAAACTCCTGGTTCAGCATCAGGACGACAGCTTGCTGCCCTAGTATTTGCTTTCCTGACTTTATATCAGATCACACGCGAGCGATAGAGGATCCTGTGCAGATAATCATTAATTTATCAGCTGAGAGCAGAGTGTCAGGTGTTGCTCCCCCATTAGGTTACACCTCGTAATCACGGAGATGTGCACTGGATGAAGTAAGCCAGCCGTAGTACCGTCTGCTTTCTATGAATCAGTCCTGCACAGAGCAGCAGAGTAAACAGTGTTATTTGTCTTTTTGAACTGGTTCACCGACAATGAGAGAATGATGTAACATTAAAGGCATGATGTTCAGTGCGGACTGAGATTAATTTGAATGCAAATCTGCAGCTGAAATTGTGTACAAGTGAGAAATTTGCATCTAAATTTTGACATTAAATGTATGTAGTTGGAGCTATAGTTATTGTAAGTTAGCAGAACTTAAAATATTAAAGCAAATTGCCTTAAAAAAAAACCCAGATGAATGGATTTCAGAATTTAAATCTTTTGATTACATGCTATATGTTTAATTATTAAAGTTCTTATTAAAGAACTTCAGTCATGGTTTTACAGCTTTGCTATTCTCGCAAGGACATCCTGAACAAATGAACGGAAACACAGTGGAACAAATATAAAACAATGAAGTGTGGCAGAGCATGTATAAATTTAACCAACGTCCATAAATTACTATTGCAGACCTCGGGGTTTTCCTACACCGGGCACTGTAATATCATTGCTTTAATCTTTATTAAACCCGGAAGCGAAACTGCTGAGATTAACAGAGAATGCTCAGGGCAATAGAGGTGGTACTAATTTAGCATGTTTTTCAATAGCAGGAGAAACCAGAGCTACCTGGGGAAACCAACACAGCAGCACAGACAACATGCAAAATTCACACAGAAGCAGACTAAGCAGCTGCTTGGGGCCTCCACATCAGCAGAGGGCCCCAAAATAATTTGATAAATATGTTAACTGACTGGTTTAATCATTCGCTGTGAGAGCTGAGATTTTGCAAGTAGATCAAAACACAAAGTATGTCTCTAAAAAGGATTAATACCTCTGGGGATGAAGAGAAATCAGAAAAAAACCCAAGATAAAGGCATGCTTCCATGGGAAACTGCATTTGAGTTATGTATTATTAACATTCACTAACAATAACAACAATAACAGAAATGTCAAGGCGTGGTGAGCTCAGGGGATTTTGTATGGAAACAGACATTATGGTTGGTAACCTATTTTCAGCTCTCTAGTTAGTTAGTTTCCATTTAATTTATTTAACACTGTTTTTACATTTGCATTGTTACATAAAAATAATATTTAGGTCTGGGTTAAATCCTTTGTGACTGTGCAGCCCTTTTTGCACATTTTAAAAACAATTAAAACAGTGAACTTGTTTTAAAAATCATTGTCTGCTGGTTTGTTTTATTGCTTTCCAGCACACAATAACTAAGCCATTATAATGGTTGTGTTAGATGCGTAATGCAGAAATGGTAAAGCGAGCACAATATAGCTAATACTGGCATTCCTGACGTGGGTGATTGGGGGCCTCTAATCAAATTCTGCTTAAGGCCTTGTAAAACTTTAGGCCAGCTCTGTGTACAGGGATTAGCTATTTACCAAATAAAATTGCCTTTAAATCACTTTAATCAACTCAAATTGAAAAAAATTAAGTAAGTGGAATTAGGGTTTACAGTATAAAGTAAGACAATAACAAAAATATGGCTTAATTATTTTCCACAAACCAATGAACTACTTATTAAAATTAAGTTTTGAGTTATGATAATCTAATCTAATGGCTCTGTATTTTTACACTAAAACTTTGAATGCGTTTCTTTTAATGCTAACCCATAATAACTCCAGCACATGTTGAATTTTATTGACATTAGCAAAAACAATTTGACAAAAAAGACATGGCTGATAATGGCGTCTCTCAAGGATCAACACTGGGCCCGCTGTTAATTACCTTCAACATGCATTTATTCAGTGTAATTTCCCACTCAGAAGTGTAATGCACATTTTTATGCTGATGATGCTGTCCTGCGTGCCACCGCGCCAACTGTAAACCAGGCTTTCTCCAGCTTAGCCTGGACCCTTTCAAGACTTCAGACCTTTAAATTAAAGCTGGCTCTAAGTGATACAGTAAACTTTCATAAATACGTGGCTATACGGTTTAGTCAAATGATAGTGATAAAGAGACTCAGTGTTTTTCAAAATTCTACCAAGTGTTGATCTAGCTATACATACTGTAGTTGTTTTTTTGGCCTAGACCTTTTGCTAACTAAATTTAGATATGGGTTTCTAGATGGAAATAGAAAACAGGCTGGGAATTAAGCTTTACCAGCTTATATTTCTAAAATAAAACATAAGGTGTGTGATCTTCTGTATAAAACTGAAAATACAAAATAAAACACAGATGAGACTTTTTGCCTAGATAAAGCCTGACTAAAATGTCTGCATTAAAACTGACAGAATAAATACTGTTTTCAAGTAAACAAAGTAAATTACTTTGTTTACCTAGAATTCTTTGCAGTTGCTCACCACACGCTTACCTAAGATCTCCGAACTTTACAGGTCGATCCTCCAGTCTCTGTTGGTGCCATGGCTGACTCAAGCTGGTGGAGGCTGACCTTCTCACGCAAGAAGAAGTCTGAATCCAAGGTTCTGTATGAGATCCCAGCAGAGCATGGCAGTAACACTGGGAACAAAGACCACCCGAGTAGTAACGGCTCTCCAGAACTGGACAGCCAGTTGAATGCCAAACTGGAGAAAATCGTCGATAAATCTGCCACCAAAGGACGCCACGTCAAGGTCTCCAACTCCGGCCGCTACAAGGAGAAGAAGAGGGTCCGTGCCACGCTGGCTGAGAACCCAAATCTGTTTGCAGACAACAACCTCAGTCAAGAGAATCATAAAAAGAAGACTGAGAAATAGCACAGAAAATGCACATACTTGATCAGTAATGTGTCATATATCAGTGTCACATAAAAAGCTTCAAAGATGGCTTGAATGTATGCAAACACCACCATGTTGTACTACATGTGGTACTACTAACCACACCCAGGTAAATACCGGAAAAAAGACACTTAAATAAACAACAAAGTGTCATAATTTAAACATCCACCCGGCAGAGAGGAATTAAACACAGTCCTGGACACATTTTTCTCCAGATTTTCTGTCTTTTAACTTTTATATTTACTTGCTTGTGCTCACGCTGTTGTTTTATATTTTCAAAAATGACATGAAGGAAAATTTGGGGAATTCTCGCCTCATGATTCAAATGTAACATTGCTGTCATTTAAGTTGTATTTTTTAATGTTGTTGATGTAGTGTTATGTTTCAGGTTTTTATGTCTTGTCAAATGTCAAAGGAAATTTTTATTACATTTTTATGACCAAAGAAAATAGACTTGACGTCACTGATTACATCTGAAACATTATGGTGGATGCTTTAAAGTGCAAAGGCCCCCAAAAGTATCAAGTCATCATTGAAAAGACTTGAATTTCTCGGCTTCAAGAAACAAAATGTTAAAGTAAATTATATCTATCTATCTATCTATCTATCTATCTATCTATCTATCTATCTATCTATCTATCTATCTATCTATCTATCTATCTATCTATCTATCTATCTATCTATACACTTGTCAAGTAAACTATCCACAAACACGGAAGGGCAAACATCTTTCGTCCATCCTTGTTTCTACATGTTCTTAAATGAAGATTATAGATTGTATATAAAAAATTAATGTAACCATACATTGGCTCCCAAAGACTCATTTTAAAGCCTCACCTTTTCATTCTGGCAGTCACCATGTTGCTCGTGTCATCTAAACACGCAAAAATGTCAACTTTGTCTAGAGGCAACAATCAATTTGACAACATATTTTCCAGCCACAAATACTAAAAGTTTACTCGTGAGGAATACATGCGCAAATTACGGCGCTCGTTGTCATGAATTCTAAGTTGACACCCTGAAAAATGCTCTCATGTTTCACATATAAAAACATCTAAATTCACGCTGGTTTCTTTGGATGTAGAAGTTGGATAAGAGGGTGGAGTTCTAAATTATCAGTTAGCCCTAGAAGGCCTGATTAGATAGGTGCGGTCATAAACCGTAGAGTTTCGATAATGGTCAGTATCGGTCAGTGCAGCTGATCACACAGGAAAACAAGTGTCAGAAATTCCTTTGAAATGCTCTAAAAGACACCAACATGGTTTAGATGTTTTGAAACTTACAGGGCACGCTACAGTTGCCTATATCAATGTCTGTCACTCCAGCCACAACTGTAATAATGCAACCTTTAAGCCTTATTATACTAAAAATCATCCCCTCATAGTTGCTATTAAGGGGGAAATTAGCTATAGGGGAAAAAAAAATTCAAACTGTAAATTCAGACTGACTCATTTCTGGAAGCAGGTTTTTAGAGGAACTGCAGGTTTTGGCTTCATTTTTCAAGCCTGGAGGTTGCCCCAGGTGACCGCAGTACAGTTTATGGATACAATCATATCAGAAAACATGACTTGGGTATGCTAATTGTGCTTTTGTATGAATCAAATATCAGTTTATGTCATTGTGTCATTTTCACAAATTGACTTCATGATGTTTTGTTGGTTTAACTGTCCAAATAACTCCTGCAGCCATTGCATATGACACATTAACAACAAGAAATGCTGTTTGTAATTTTTTTTTTCTGAGATGCTTTTTTGTTTTTAATAAATAAAAAAGTTGTTAACATGTAAGATTTTCTTGTATTTGTGCTGGAGTCTGCAGCGGGGAGAGCTGTTAACACACAGCTGGTAGCCTGTTTAAGCGCGATGATCTCGGTGAGGTCGTTCTTTGAGGTTAGTGAGCTGTTTGGCCTGTTTTGTTGATATGGTGATAGTAAGCAGGGTGACATTTGACACCCTGTGGTGTGCTTCTGCATTTTGTAGCAGAGCTATCCTGCTGTTAGTTGAGAAAATGACAGATATCGAGTCATTCACAGAAATCCACAAATCAACAGTTAATCCATGAGAATATTGTATGTTTCTAGTGATTTTGAGTGATCGTGTTTTGCTGAATCTTGGTGTTTGTATTAGATGTGCTACTGACATCTGCTGGTCAAACGCACACTTACTCCTCATTTACAAATTAAAACTTTATTAATAGCTCTTTTCCCACAGTTACTTCAAATGATATACCACAATTTCATCCTCAAACAATACAGGACACAAAACAGTTGGCACAAATGACATCGTGCGCTCTTTTAATCTTACTATTAAAAGGCAGCCACTGCAGAGACACCGTCATAGATTTAAGACTGATACAATCAATTCAAATTGAGCTAACCATCAGTGCAACACGAATCACTGTACGGGTCACATATTTTCCATTTGTAATTGTAAATTCGCAATTGTCACCAATTAGAAGAAAAACATAGTTTAGTTGTTCAGTTAACAGACTTGTGATTTTTTGCAGGACTTGCTAACACGACAGATACAGTGAACTCTGTCGAGAGACAACAATGAATTTGAAACATCGTTTTCAGTCACAAATATTAAAGGTTTATTCGTGAAGAACAATTGTGCAAACTACAGCTCTGTTTGTCATAAATTCTAAGTTGACACGTTGAGTATGCTCTCATATTTCCCACATAAAAGCATCTAAATTCATTTTTATATTTATTGTTCAGGTTATGGCCAAAGACGGTGTTCTGAGTGCATCATTAGCAAATGCATCACACTTTTCTTCCGCTAACAATACATTTCATGGCCACCAAAAACTATGAAGTCAATGCTGATAGATTTGTGGTAATATCCACAAAACAAACAAACAAGCTTTTACACAGCTTAAAAGTATTTGTTCTGGAGTTGCACTGGATGGGATTTGACTGTTTAGCTGTACCTAATGAAGTGGCCACCATGTATAATTTTGGGGGATTTGAATCTTTTCTCTCAAAGAAATCAAGAAACTTAACACAATGAGCTAAACTCAAACAGTTGTCTCAGTTTTCCATATTTTCTTTAGAAAACTACAGACCTGTAAAAAAAAGAATCACACCAGTGAAGAAAAACTGCAGCTATGTGTTGATGAGTGGAACAGATTGTGCTTTTTAAAGAAATAAGAAAGAGTTTTCATGTCCTAAAAGGTTAACGACTGCACTGTTAAACAACCACAGTCATACTGGTAATCATTATTTTGAGTGGGTAAAGTTTGCTCCACTTTTTCAGGCCAGTGCACTTTTTCCATTACAAAACACGGAAAATTCAAAAGCTGCACAGTCAGGTTGTGCCACACTGCTCCACTTATCCACTTAGCACACATGGTTCACCTCAAACACAGCACAGTGACGTTTGGCTTGTCGATAAACCGCACACAGAAGCACCTATTACACATCAAAGGGTTTCTATCAGTTAGGTTTTAATGTGAGGTAAAGAAGGTGATCTTTTTATAGTCGAGATGAAACCTGCCCTCTCCTTCATTTCACAGTCTGCTGATGCTTCTCATGGGGACAGTCGCTGATACACCCAGCTTCCCTCTGCAGCGTGCTGAAACTCTCCCAGCTCGGACTCTCCGTCCTTCAGCTTGGTGAAGACGATGCGGTCGTGAAGTCTGTTTGTCTGTCCCTGCCAGAACTCGATTGAAAAAGGCTTTACGATGTAGCCGCCCCTGTTGGAAGAGCACAGCACGGGACAGTTAGAGGACAACGAACCGAAAAAGCTTTAAGAAGCCGTGCCAACATGTTATTAACTTTAATTAAGAGCAAAGGTTTACCAGTAATCAGGCATAGGCACCTCTGTGTCCTTGTACTTCTCCTCCAGTTCTGCATTTTTCTGCCTCAGATACTGAAAGAAATTGCGATAACTGAGACTTTAACATTGTACGCATCACCTACAGCGCGCAGGTGGAGCAGTTTCGGCACTTACATCTCTGTTAGGCACAGTAGTGCTTTGTCGGCTCACGACAGCTCCGATCTGGCTGCTCTTTGGTCGGGAGTGGAAGTAATCGCAGGAGCTCTGGTAGGGGATCCGCTCCACGGTGCCTTCAATACGAATCTGAAAATCAAAATTAAAATAAAAATACATTTACTATGAAAATAAAAAGTTTAAAGAAGAGAAAACGTAATAGGAAAATTAAGGTTTCTGCACCTGTCTGTTTAGTGGTTCCCAGTAGAAGACCAGGCATGCATGCGGATTGCTCTCCTGTGGAGAAGAAAGTGAGCAGAGGACCCGACAACACTGAGCAACAACACAGAAGAAGCTTTAACGATTAATGGATGAAGTGAAGGGGGACAAGCAGAGGGTTGTTGTGACAGCGGAGGATGCTGGAGACAGGGTGACATGGAGGCAGACTTTATCACAGACACGGAGCAACAAGTGTCAGTATTTGATTTAAGACAAAAAGGAGACAATACATATCAAAATTCATGCAAAAAATTTTAAACCTGATAAATAAAAGATTTATGAGATATAATTTATAACAGTGAAAACAAAGTCTGTTACAAGTTTAATGTGATGTTTATGAGCACATTTGACCAAAGTGCTGTACAGGTAAAAGAATAAAAGAAAGACGGTGAATAAAACAGTAGATGTAAAAAGCAATCAGTACTTAGTCTGATAGAATAAAAATGCATTTTCAAATGGTTTTTAAAGATGTCTAAAATCAGTGGATCACCTGCTTCCTTCTCCCTAGTATCTAGCATGAACCTTCTCTGTGGTCTTCTTCTCTTCTCCCTGCCTGGCAGCTCCATAGTCATTATATTTTGTCCATTACATCCACTATTCCTCGTCTGCGCACGCTAAAACCATCTCAGCCTTGGCTCATGAAGGCATGGACAACCCTTTCAAACTCTAAAGCAAAGAAACGGCTTGAAAATAAATAACTCCGATAACGTGTTCTGTCTAAATTACGGGCAAAAATCCAAAGATAAAGAGTTCATTATCCCCAAAGTCGTAGAAATTTATTTGCAAAGCTCAAGCAAGTGAATTGGTGCCATTTTTGTTTCTATGACTGATACAGATGTTGATTTGTAATTTTTTGTGCCTGCTAACTACTCGCTTAAGAAATACATTATTAGAACCAAAAGAGCTGGACTCAATAACATAATGTTTAGCCTTTAGACAGAGTCAGTGACTAATGACACAAGCACAACACGCTGCACACGACAATCACAATATCTGTGTGACGATAACACAGAGAACACACATCATATAAAACAACACAGTGGAATGACAATAAATGCAATAAGACGACAGGAGAAGGAAGAATTACGCATTCATTCAAAACCACCTGAGGGCAAAAGAAGCAGAGCATGCTTGTAGACGGTTGGTGATGGAGTCTGCGATAAAGATGCTTCTTACCAGCTCGCAGCCCTTTCTGCTCTCATAGTTGGTGAAGAAACGGAAACCTTCACTGCTGTAACCTTTCAGGAGGACCATGCGAGCGGACGGACGTCCGTCGCTGAGTACACAACAGATACGATTAAATTGTACAAAACTGTGAAAAGAAATCAGCGCCAATCAGTTCAGGTGGCAGCGTTTCCTACTTGGTGGCAGTGGCGAGGCACATAGCATTGGCCTCTCCTATTTCAGGACACTCGGTGGCTTCATCGAACCAGTTTCCAAACTGCTTGATGGGGTCGAGAGACACGAGCTGACTCTCCTCAAAGCACTGGAAACAAAACAACCGATACAGATGTAAAAAACACAGGAAAACAGCTACTTTTATATAATGCACGATTCAAATGATTCATTGCTGCTTTTGGATTATAGCAGAGTAGAGGCTGTAGGCAGTATAATTATGATTTAATTAATTATTCAAGTATGTTTATCACTTTTAAATATGCCTGAGAAATATGTCCTATTTAGAAGTCAAAGGCGAGGTGTGAAACATCTGGGGAACATCTGCTTTCGCCAGGTGTATACAGCGTGACCAGATGCAAACTAACTAACAGTAAATTTGTGTGGGACAAAGCTGGACACTTGCAAGTCACAGGTTTAGTATTTAGCAAGATGATTACACAGCGTTTTATCTGAATGCAACTTTTCAAATAATAAGCATAAAAAGAAGATATTTGCTTGATAGTATTCTTAAACCCATATCATTTCACGGGCTTCACCCACTTTGCTGCTGCTTTTCCTTCTCTTTTTGGTAGTTTCCACACATCATATCTTGCAAAAATATGCACAGCTTGTGACTTTGTAGTGACTTCGCTTGTACTTTTCCCTGTTGAGCTTAGCATAAGCAAAAAACTGTTAACCTGCACTTTACCTGTGAAGATAAAAGCCAGATTTTATGGGTAATGGTTTTTAATACTAGAGCCAAATAATATGTGGGATATTGTCTGAATATGTGGGGACAAAGGATAAAAGTGTGAAGCACTATCTACAGCTAGGATGTCCCATTTTAATGGTGGTGACTGCACAGCATCATTTTTTTTGCTGTTGTCATTTATTTCAGTTTTGCACAGGGGTGCATGTGGCATTAAATGATGACAGTACATATGAATCTCACAAGAAACGTGCTTAAAAACAAAGACGAGGATAGCAGTGTCCCCTCACAGCAAAAACTTCCTTGTTTTGAACCTCCTGATCGGCTGGGGCCTTTCTGTGTTAGCTGTCAATGATCTCAATGTGCCCTGCGTGGCTTTTTATCCAGGTACTCCGGCTCCCAGTCCAAGCACATGCATGTGCAGTTAATAGGTGAACGCTGAAGATGATAACCAGATTTTGAAGCTGCTGAAATAATAGTTAATTACTGTACTCATTTAAGCAATGTAGATGAGAAAGTAATGCGCTGTAGTAAGATGCACCCCGTACTGAAACATTTAGCGCAGTGGGATCTGGTCACAGACTCTATCCATGGCAGCCAGATTATATTAAAGCTGTGCACACTGACTGTAATATTTGCACATCTAATTCAGGGTTCATATCATCGTGACCTTGCATTTGCACAGCACCGAGAGAGTGGGTTCAGTTACATGACTCAATACATTACATCCCAACGCAGGTAACTCAGTAGTTTCTCACCTCCTGATCTCCTTTGTACCTCTTCCTCATGTTACTCAGGTCCATGCTGGTGCCGCTGCAGTATTTCGGGGTAAAAACGCGCGGCAGCCGGACTACCCGAGAGGCACGAGAGGGCAGATTTCCTCCAATAAAGCAAATATGCCTCAGTATAATCGCACTGAGGATGCGCCTCATGCCTGTAAAACACGCTGACGTAACGCTCCTTTACGTAAAATATTACGCAAAAGTATCCTGTAAGAAAAGCAGCGATTTTTAAATCACATTTTACTTTACTTAATTAGAAACGAGGGACTCTACGATTTTATGTTCTTATCAACTAAATAAACAAACAAATACAAAACAAAAAAACGAAGACGTAGATAATGGTACGTCATTACGCTATGAAGCGTTCACGTACAAGCACCCTGGGAGTCTCTATTCGGCATTGCAGTAATTTGCTTATTATTTTAGCCAAATTATTTAGATAATACGTTTATATAGAGAGGTTATCAGTTTTTAAATGTTTTTGATGGCTTTAACAAAAAGCACAACTTTATTTAGTTTATATTTTCTCTTTTTTACACGTAAAGTTTGTTAAATATGACGAAGGTTTTCTTTTTGCCGACGTGTCACAAACGCAGCACGCATGCCGTCGTCACTTTCCTGACTCACGACGTTTTCCTGTCAAAGATGGCGGCGACCTTGTGTTCAAAACTGCTGCCGAAACAGGGTAAAGTACTATACTTATACTAATACTTGATTTTTTTTTTAAACATTGCAGTTCTGGTTAGTGATTCGCTGTCTAATTTTCAACAACTAGCTACTGTTAGTAGCGTTACCGGGGACTCCGTTATTAGCTGTTATTAGGCTCAGCGGCTAACATGTTAGCCCCGCTGCGCTCACTGACAGGTTGTACAGCAGACGTTTACCTGACATTTGTGGCTTTCAGGATGGCTTCCCCTCACACAGAGTGTCCGACACGGCTCCAAGGCTGTGACCCGCCACAGGAAGCCGCTGCACATCCAGAAACAGAAGCTGCTGGCTGTTACTCGGTACATCCCTCCCACGCGGGAGTTTCCTCCAGGCGCTTACCCGTCCCAGACCAAACGCGTCCAGGAGGTAACACACCAGCGTGTTCAGCCTTTTACTGAAAGCCTGCACGATCGGAACAAGTCTCACTTCATATAGGATTGCTCAGCATTGTGTGCTTATTTCTTGGTTTGGCTTAAGTTTACAAAACCTTTGAAATATGTTGCTTAAAAACAGATGTGCATTGCTTCCCAAACAACTTTACCAGACAGAGCAGCAGCTGATGGAGCAGTTTAATAACTATTGCAAAAGAGTTGGGAATATGCAACGGTCTTTGTACACTTGCTTAAGGCCATGATAAACTTTATCGTCCACATCTGCATCATATATTTACTTTGCAAGATAATTGGGAAAGTTGCATTCAGTTAAATATTTGGCATATTGTCATATTTATTTTTCACTTGGTCATTATGAAACCTTTAACTTGCACAGTTACCCTACCCTGTCCCTAGCATTCTCCTCCGTCACACCAACCCTCTGCATGTCCTCCTTCACTAATCGTCTCCGTGGTCTCCCTCTTTTCTTCTTGCCTGGCAGCTCCATCTTCACGATCCTTTGTTCAGTATATCCACTATCCCACCTCTGCACATGTCCAAACCTTCTTAACCCTCTAACTTTTTCTAAGTCATCCTTCTTATGTACTCATTTCTAATCCTGTCCAGCCTGCTCACTCCCAGTGAAAATCTTTACATCTTAAACTTGGCCTCCTGTCTTTTTGTCAGTGCTATAGTTTCCAAACCATACATCATAGCAGGTCTCACTACCGTCTTGTAAATCTTCCCTTTTACTTGTACTGCTATGCTTCTGTCACCCTTGACACATGTCGCCACCCTACCTGCACTCTTGTGTACTGTCTGTTGCTTTGGATGTCTGTTTTAAACATTAGCATAACAGCAGTATATAAAAACTCTGATAGAGGTAAAGCTTATTCAAAACTTTAGCTGCTGTTACCACTTGCAAAGATGAGGTTATTTTTATCTGAAAGCATCATGTTTTACAGTAAAATACAATATATTTTATTCTGCTCAGTAGGTAAACGATAAAAACATTTTTTTGGAACCAGAATTTTACACATTACAAAATTAATTGTGCTTTTATTTTGGTACTTCAAGCACATTTTGAAAGTATCTACTCATGTCCTTCTGTTCAAGAAGTAGTCTGTTTTTTTTGTTTTTGTTTTTGTTTTTTGTCCTGGTTTGGTCTGCAGGCCTCTTGCTTTACTGAGAGTCGATCTCTTCTGTCTCATTCCTTCAGGATAATGATTTGACTATACTAATGAAGAGGGACTTGAAGAAGTTGTTTGAGGATTGTAAAATGATCGCCGTGGTCCAGAACAGCAACAGCAGTACTGAAGACATGCTCACTCTCAGGCACAGACTTTATAAACACAACATCACAGTCAAGTTCTTCCCCAACAAGGTAAGCCCGATGTTGGTGACTCTGTGAGAGTATCAGATTTACCAGAGCCACATTGTTTTCTTTCAAATTTCAAATGATGTTAACACTTTCTCCAGGTATCTCTCTCACACACACAGTTAGTGTGACATTTCCTTTTTATCAGGACTCGAAGGCTCTGAGATGTTTCTGAATATTAAAATAATAAAACAGTTTTTATTAATCCAAATCTAAGTAATAGACAATGTTTTTGGTAACATTTTTAGGGTCAGAAAGGACAATAAGGTGTGGATTATATCCTCATGTGAATGTGGACAAGTGTACACTCCATGGATGAGTAGTCCTGTTATACTTCTAATGCGTGATTTAGACTTCTGTGGGGAATCTCTGTCATAACTTACTTAACCAGAAACCCCTTTTAACCCCACGCTGCAAACATCCATGTAACCTGATGTGCACCTTCTGAGAAATGTAACTAACGTCAAGTCGACGCTGAACTGAATTTGCTCACCGTGTGATGGCACCCAGGACCAAGTGGTCCCTCATACTGTACAGAAACTATAACAGCAACTATAAGTAATTTTCTGATGATACATAAGACGATAAACTTTGAGTTGTTGTTTCTATCTGCAGTTTTTTAGCTCACAGTGTCCTTCATATAGAAGAACATCTTGCTGCACAATTTCACATCAAGGATCATTAATCTTCTAATTCACAGTTGTTTGCTTTCAGGTCGTGCGGTCATTCCTGAGTGACTCCATTTACTGCAACATGGGTCCTCTGTTCGTCGGTCCAACGGTTATGTTTGTTAGTAAAGAGCCGAAGGTGAAAGAGATGCTGACGACTCTGAGGGGCAGCCCACAGATGACACTCCTGGGTACGTTTATCATTCACATGCAAGGAATAATTGGCATTCGATATTGTTATGATGCCTCAGGAACCATGAAATGAGTTCACTAAAAGTTGAGCTAAATTGTCTTCTAAATGAACTCATCAATCTTCTGCTGGTGACAGTTTGGGGCTGGCGTCTGTGGGTGGAGATAAGGTTCCACATCCTGCTTGCTTCTAACCTTGGAGCATAATCAATTTGTAGATGAAGTTAGGGATCCGGTTAGATGGGATAAGCAGTTACTGCCTCTCATCTAGAAAATGCCAAGTGTACTGTGAGTGTCCACAAGGATAGTGTGGCCCAAATCCAGTCTGTCCTCTACAGACATTTGCTTTGTCTGCATGTTCATGGAGCGTGCGCCACATTAACTGCTGTTCCAAGTCAACAGCCTTAAATGGAACTGTGTTTTTTAAGCTCCCCAACACTGAATCTGCACCAGATCAGACTTTCTAACCCAAGTTTGTGTGAAAAACTCTATTGTTTGTAAAATTAAACGGGTTTTATTTTGCTAACTGAAGCCTGTCTCGATACAACAGATTTCAGATCAATCCAGAAATGGAAGAAATCCATTGTAAATGTCTGTAATGATGTCTGCTTTTCTTTCATCAGGAGCCTGCGTGGACAACACGCTGCTGAGTGCACAGGGCGTCGTGAGCTACTCCAAACTGCCGTCGATGACTGTCATCCAGGGCGAGGTGGTGAGCGGGCTCTCCATGCTGACTTCCCACACAGCTTACCTGCTGCAGCGCCACCCGGCCCACCTGTCGCAGCTGCTCCAGCAGTATATCAAACAGCAGAGCTCGGATGGCAGCGCAGAGGAGGCCACGTAGAGCTACAGAGGACATTACTGGGACTGGTGACTTTCACATCGAGAGCCAAGTGGAACAGCAAAAGACTGTATATGGACTGGATGCACTCTTTGTTTTAATTTGGCATCACTCAGACTTTAAAGATTGGAGAAAAAAAAAGTCTTGAGTGAAGCAGTTAAATTGGTGCTGAATGACACTGTGAGCATCCACCTTTAGGACACCTCAGCCTGGAGGTGTCTGGAGTTATTGGATAAATAATCCTTAAAATGGCTTTATTTAAGTGTTTAATAAATGACATCAGCTCTTACTTTGGCTCATATTCTTTATATGATGTCTTTCTGTTAGTTTTATCAGAGTTATTTTGGCTGCTGAAGGATTTAAAAAAACAAAAAACAAACAAACAGTGGGAGACTGCTTATTTCTGCACGCTCCACACCATACATCCGTCAAGTCTTTGGATCTAGAAGGATTAGGATAGCTTGTGATATTCTCTTGACTACATCAAGTCTTCCTATTTCAGTGTAATAGGCATTTGTGATGATATGGAGCAAAATGTCCAGTTATGTCCAATTTTATGGACAAAATCGTGGATGCAGATATACTTTTGATGTTTTTCACCTCTGCTCGCATTTTCATGCAAATCTGGGAAGAACCTTTTCACAGACAAACACTACCAATCGCATATTTCCATTGGTTGGGGTTATAATGCTTCTGTTTACATTTCAGGAGATTATGTTTAGTACAGTGCCAGATTGAGCGTTGTTGTGACAAAGTGGCATAATAAAAACAGCTCCAGCCAAAATAAATACAAGTGGTCACAGATCTGATGAGTTAATCTGCAGATTACAGCATGCTAATCTAGGTCAGATATTCTGTTATGGCTTGCATTTCTGGGAGGGACGCATATTACTCGTGTTCGCTTCAACAGTATGCACCTCTGCACAAGAGCAGGCAAACTGTAGTACAACAATGTAATTTAGAGTGCAGAGAAAAAGGAGCTGCATTGAAAATGTTAAGATTTTATGAACAAAACGACAGAAGCTGCAGACCAGAATCTATTAAAAATAAGGTATAATGTTAAATACATAGTAAATTATGTTTTAGAGTGAATTATTAAGAATTAGGAAGGCCATATCAAGAAATTCTGGTGTTCTCCAGGACGTTATTAACATATAAAGGTCATTAATATATCCCCTAAAATACTGTATTAATAAGTTTGAGTGAGCAGGCTTCAAGTTTTGGCCATTTAATCTCTGCTTCAACCTAAAAATGAGTAAACCGAGTGTTCAGAGAGAGGACCCTGCTTAGATTTACTCTCCACTACAGCCCTGCTAGACTCTCGGTGTAATTCCAGCTAATGCGGATAATGCGCAGGACACATTGCGCACGGTGCGCGCCGCCTGCGACGCACGGCCCTCCTTGGATTTGTGGGAGCTGCAGTCACCCGCCGGCAGAGAGGGCACGGCGAGTGAGATTATGTGATTGTCTCTGGATAAAGCATGCAGTCTGACTTCTTTTGTTTCAACGTTTGTCGCTATTTTTTCATTCGAAATAGTGATTTTTCACAGATTATTACACGCCAAATGAGACTTTTGCTGGATTAATCAGACGCAGAAGGACAGATGATGAGAATCGGAGGTGGATTTCAGGTGGGATTTTTTTTAAAAAAATTGCTTTTCCAAACTAGATTTGAAAACACCAGAGAAGTAATGTAAAAGTTTGGGCTAAATCTTGATGGAAAACACCGAATATAACCACCAGTAATTCCGTGTAATTCAGCAGTTATATGTGGTGTAATCTGGACAGCGAATGTGTCATGGGAATATGTTAATCTGTACATACATATATATATATATATATATATATATATATATAAAACAACAACTATAAAACGTTGGATTAAAATGAAAGTAACTTCTACTTGTCGTTGTGCTGAGGCAGTAGTATAATAATCCAGATTAGACCCTATGCAGCCTTCAGTAGTTTACAGGCGAAACAAAGGACCTGTTAACCAAGGATGTGAAGTGAATGATCAGAAAGGACTTTAAGCACAAGAATCTCCCTTTAAAACTGTTTCACTGCCCTTTGTAATGTTTTATTTTTAAAATAATTCGCTCTGAGTTTGGAGTCCAAAAAGTGCTCAGCATTTAGTCTTTTTGATGTACTACAAAAGGAGCAAAGTTGCACGTTTTCGTGTATACTAGCTGTTCTGAACACTATTGGTAAGAGTGTTTTATTCCACAGAAGAGATTATAACAGTCATAATCTGTGCATCTTAACCCCACCCTCAGGCATGATGCATGAAGTCTCCACCTTGGCTGACTTGTTGTGTT
>VVHJ01044391.1:2358-14767 GCA_015107715.1 Tylochromis polylepis | reverse complement strand
CCTTTACCCCTCCAAGGGGTATTAACCCCCCCCCCCACCTCTTCCTCATCATCACCACACATACAAACACACCCCCACCCCCAACCATGACCCAGTTTGGAGGGGATGAGGGGGTAAGTGAGGACCATTGTGTGAGTACCACAGGGAGAGAAGCAAGATGCTCTGCCTCTCTCATTCCTCTCCCTTTCAGGAAGAGCTCACACTTGGTTAAGCACACACACTGAGACTCTTCATAAGAGAACGTCCAGAAAGCCGAGTGTTTTGTTGTGAGGTTTTTGTTGTCGAAATGCCGCTTTTGATTTTAGGTTAGGTTTGTTTGATGTCAGGTGAGGTTAAGAGCCTGTAAAGGAGACTATAAGTGAGACGAGGAGACAGAGATGAGGGGGCCTCATGTTGAGAGACAAAGGACACAGTACCTGGCATCCGGGCGAGAAGGAGTAGAGTGAGTATGCTGCTTCATCACTTTACTTTGCTCCTTGTGTTGTTTTGTAGAACATTTTCGTGCATTTTTTTTTTTTTTATTTAATCTGAAATGATGTCAGGTGATCTGACCAAAGAACTGGCATTTCCAAAAAGAAACAGCAGATAAATGACTTCCTGAACTTGTTCGTAATCTTCTGGAGAACTTATATTACTATTTCTAACAGCGTAAGGCACAGATGCACGTGGAGAAGCTGCTCCTGCCTCAGAGATTCTTCCTGTAACATATGGAACTAGTTTTCCGTTGTGTTCCTTCCCTTCGGACACTATTAATGAGGGAATTTTCTTTTTTTTACCACAAACGCAGAGAGACGTGCTTCTTGGAAACCCGCCTCCCTTATGTAAAATGAAAAAGACTTAATTTAAGCAACGACCTCCTCATTTTGAGATCTCCTTATAGGCCGGGGTCCATGACCACTTTGAAAAAAAAACAAAAAACGTCAGCAGCTTCTGTTTTTATCCCTCACTACTGAGATTGATTTGAATTCCCTTATCTTTTCTGCTGCACTTTTTATGAACCAGAGGCCCAAATTGGGGTGCAGTGTCTACTTAACTCTTTGGAATTTATAGTTTATTTGTGTTTCATGGCCGCGCACATTGATCACTCTGCAAGTAAGTTTGATGTCTGTTTGTATGTGTGTGTCTGTGTAGAAACATGCACCACAGAATCTGAAAATGGATGTTAATTATAGTGCTCAAAACCCTTTGTCATTGAACCTAATGCTAAGTCACTCTTGGTATGCATGATTTTAATCACTGAAAGAATTTTTTTAAACAGAGTTACTGCTCAGGGAAAAAAAAGAAGACAGCCAGAAAATGTGGATAAGAATTTCCTTTGTAGCTCTGCTGGATTTTTGGATGATTTGAAACACAGTATAGAAAATCCCTTTTTCTACTTAATCCACACATTTGCCAGCTGTCAGTCCTCTACTGACGCTTCAGACGTTAAGATTTAGTGTAATTATTATATAATTGTTATCTTTTACTCAAACTGCAAATTCACAAAGGAGAAGCAGAAGGTAATGACCTTGTTGTGACTTAAATCTGGTGGTTTTATGTCGGGGTCTTTTTGCTACAAAACACCAATGACTAAACCCAAATATGACGATCCAGGGGGTTATCATGGACAGATGTCAGGCCAGCTACTGCATGAGCAGATTAGTTTGATCTGCGCCGTCTGCGTAGGACAAGGTGGGAGCTGTGAAGGGCATCAGCGAAGCCTGCGGATGTCACTGGCAGAACAGAGGGCGAGGGCACTGTGGTACTGACCCTCAAACAAGGACAGGCAGAGGAGTTCTGACTCTAACAGAGCATGAGGTCTTGGTCTTTCCTCTGATAACTCTGAGGCTTCCTTTTTAGTGTTAAAAGAACAATCAGCACTTCTGGCGAATTGTGGAATGAGACATGTCCCTCTCTCTGCATGATATAAAATGCATGAATTTATAAAATTATTTTTGTTTGATTTAGTTTTATTTGATGGCAATAGCGGAAAAGACTAATGACAGGCTATGACACATACACAACTGACTTCACTGTGCCTGAATACCCATTCCATCCCAAATTAATTATTAGCTGCAGTGTTCATTCTTTGGAAAGAAATATGTCTTTTTTGTGATTAAGCTTTCCAAGGACAGCATATTAAATTTCTGAACACACTACAGCATTTATAGCACGGGCAGCTTCGAACTCAACCACTGGAACTCCGCTGATTAAATTCCTGTTAATATAAAAATTGAAAATGTGACTTTATGACAAGCAAGCAGTGCAATTAACTCTTCTCCCAGTGGAATAGTTCTTTTTCTCTAGCTAGTTTGCCTTCCGACTACCCCTGCCTGTCAGCTATGATATTCTGCTTTAGCAATAACTGCTGAGTGTTTCTTTTCACCATATCACTTTGTAGATGTGATTTTTATTTGGTGAAAGAAGATAACCCATCTGCTCAAGTCTATCAAGGCTGGCAGGTTCAGCTTTTTGCTTTGAAGTAAAAAAAAAAAAATATGCAAAATGAAGATTAATCTTACTTTCCTAAAATCAACAACAATAACAAGAGCAACATGTCTATGCACAAGGGTTTTTTGTTCCTCGAAAACCCAACAAAACCTTGACACATGGCCTCGTTGAAGACAAGTAATATAAATAAAGTACATAGGACAAAGAGTGAAACAGACAGATAAAAAAAAAAAACTTTAGGTGGCATTGTTTGCACAACATGTTGCTCACCTAAAACTGCTGCAAAAAAATAAAAACACATTGGTCAAATTATTTAACCTATTACATTAACGAATCTACTGGAAATTTAATTAAAAAAAATACCAGCTGTAGCAATAATAACATGCTGTGATTATCGATGTGATAACTTTTCTGGTTAGATACTGAAAAGAACTTTTGTCTGCCTTTAACATCTACAGATAGGTCACAGAAGGCAGCCACGATAACATAAACGTTCAAATGAGGAGTGTTTCAAAGGCAGCAGTCCAACAGCAGATCAGCACGATCAGGAGCCAAATCAGTGTCGACTGAATAAAACGCTGACAGTGATTTTTTTCTTTTCCTTTACAATCACTTTAAAAACGCTAAGAGAGATCTAATTGATGATTAGCAGACTAAGAAAATTAATTCCCTGCGGGAAAACAGTCTGTACTTTAATGGCTGCGGGCTGACTGATCGATGACCACTAGTGTTTGCTGGTTTGCTGGTCTGTGAATGAGTACAGTCGGAGTAAAGTGCAATATGTTAATTATGGAAAATGTTCCCAAAAAAATCAATTCAATCGCAATATCCATTTCTAAATATGGTGACCAGTAATAGAGTCGTGCAGTAAGAGTTTTACGAACAGAAATAAATGTAGAAATATACACATTAGTATGCGTCACTTGATTAAAGTTCAACCAAACGCTAATAAATCTATTAGCTTTACATGTGCTCATTAGAGGTTTTTCTTTTTAATGTTTTACAGTATGTTTATTATTCAAACTGCACTGAGCCTGAGAGCTCAGTACAAATATGTTCATGCTGTTTAGATTTTTTTTCTTTATCCAAGATTAATATAGCTTTTTTTTTTTGTCTCAGTACATTATAATGACCCCTTTCCACTTTATATGTCAGTTTAATTTGGGGTTGTTTTTTTTCAGATAAACGATTTTCTTTTCTTTTTTTTTATGCATGAGCCAAAGTCTATATCCAATTCATGATCATGGCACATCAATGAAACATTAAGAGAAAAAGTAAAAAAAACGTTAGACATTCAGTCCTTCTTCTAAAGGTAGTACATGTAGTATAGAATAAACCTATGCAAAAGAAAATATATATTTAAATGCACGACTTGCTCCAAAAATTGTGTGTGTCAAGTCACAGGGAGGAAAGTGAGGGGGTTTCTGAACTTGTGTGTCTGCTTGTCTGTCGGTCTACATTCTATATCTGGATATGAGTCTCTGTGGATCCTGCAGGAGAAGAGTTAGTGACTGAGGGGATCCCTGCGGTGACGCTCACTGTAATAGTAACTGTCTATTTGAGTCAGTATGTAAGGGCCGTGATGTGGAGTTTTCAACCCCCGAGAAGTGATCGTGTTAACTTCTGACCTTGTACTTCAGCATGGATCCGATATATCAAAGAGAGACTGATATATCTGTGTTTGTTGACCTATGATTACACAGTCATGACCTTTTAGCAGATGGCTGCGGAGCCATTGATCCTGACTGTGATTCCCTTTCAAAGCTCATTAGTTGAAAATTGCTGTGTTTACACTGGAGGGGATTTCTGCGTGACTCTTACCATTTTTAACTTTTGAACTAGAGTCTGCTGTGCTTTTTGACGTTTTCTTGTGTGACATGAGTTCCACCAATTTGCTGTTCATTTTTCATATCAAAGTTTTTGACAGAAAGTCTGCCTGCTGTGTCTGCATGGTGCTATTCGGGAGGCTGACTCACCCTGGTAACTTAATGCACGGAGTCAGCTTCTTACCCCTAACTGCCCCACTAGCTCCTGAAGACGTAAATTGGATGAGAAAGCAAAATGCCAGGTTATATGCAACTAAGGTAGCAGGAGCATTAAACACAGGCAGCTGTGTGCCTGGATCAGAGCATCTCTCCTGGTCAGGGGCAAGCTTTTCAATTCCTGGTGCAAAAATTACCTAAGGACTCAACACGGGTGAACAAGGGCCAATCAAAGGACAAAGTGAAGTTCCTTGTGAATTACTTGTGGATTTTCAATGGTTGTTTTAACCTAGGCCTCAAGCTAAATGCATAAAAGGGTTGTCATGCATGTTTTACAAACCCACAGAACATGTTTTACTCCTTTTTTTGTGTATCTATAATTGAAAACTATGGTGGGGTTAACTGTATTATCAGTATGTTTGGATAAAAGGGTGCAGTGTTTCTTTATCAGCTAAAATGCTTAAGCCTTAACACAATTTTTAACAGATGAATAAAATAGCGAAGGAGAAAAACAGCTGCAGAAACCAAAATTGTTTTATATATCAGGCTGTGCTCTGATATAAACGTGCTCACCTCTGCTCTGGAGTTTGGGTATTTCACCATCTGAGTCAGTAGGGGTTAACTCGGTTTTAGAGCCATTTGAGGAACTGCAGTTTTGGGCTTCACTGGTTAAATTTTTTAACCACATGATTAATATAGACCGAATAGAGCTGATATTAGCTATCAGAAAAAGAAATCTTGCAAATACAATCCAGTAAATTAAAAAATAAATAAAGCAAGCTTGTAGTTCAAGTGTCTGGGATCTGTAAAATTCAAAATAAATCAGATCTGTGACTGAACAAATCAAAGTGGTCCTGGACCATAATGCATATTGCTCCCAGGAGCTGTAAAGCAACCGCATATCAAAAAAATACTGTGTGAATAACACACCAAATCAACAGTACCTGTAAGTTGAAGAGGTCCCGGGAGAAAAGGTAAAAAATATAGCAGAAGGTCCAATGTGAAAATACCAGTACCATAAAATAAGAAGTAGAAAAGTACAGAAAGTAGACAGAGAGAAAAGAGAGAGTAATAATAATACAGCTGTCCTCCCCAAACCTTAAACAATAGAATAGCCTTGTTAAATCAAACTTTCATCTCTGTGGTTGCTTTTTTGTCTGTGAGTGAAACTGGATATTATTAGCTAAAGGACAACTGTGCAGAAGATTTATGTAAAGAAATGCTGTGATGTAATGCAGGAACAGTCAGACAGAGCTCGACGATTAAAGGACACTGTTATGACTCTCTGTGCTTATGGCAACCTCTCGCTCCGCTCCGGCCATGTGCTGCTTACTCATACTTGTCGCTCCCAGACTCTTAGAGTTGGCGCTCTCTCAAGGACTTCACTGCTTACTCTGACTGCAAAAACACTCTCAGAAGGATCTGTTGTGCACTCACATGTTGGTAATACACACACCGGAGCATACTCACACGGAGGATTCCTGACATCTACCGCCTGTGTCTCAGGCATGCCCTTATATGGTCAGAGTGATCAATATTCACGACATGTTTTATCACAAGCCTTCTTCAAAACATTCCCGCCCTCTTGACTCCTACTGGAGACACAAAGCAGAGGACTGGGAGCTCATGCATCTCAACTATAGCTACATTTTCTCTCTTAATGCAGCTCATTTGCACTAAGCTCTCAACCTGCTTGGTAAGGATATCGTCCCTGGAAGCCCTTTAAAGCCCAAACTAAGCTTGTATTCATGCCTGGATTTTCCTCTCAGTCAAGCTGACAATAAGCCATGCGCTACTGTGGCTTCATAAGGGGGAAAGTTCTGTGGAGGTGCCACACTCATCCCCCAAAGCCACCCTCAGGGACAGCAGTGTTTGGGTTCAGCTCCACTGCCTGAGCTAATGTGGGTCTGCTGTCTGAAATCCTGCTCCAGTGGCTTGTGCCTGGCCACCTGCTGGTTCTGCTGGTGAGGATGGACAGCCTGGAGCCCAGACCTAACCTACATAGGCAACATGTCTCTATTCCTGAACTGCACATGCACACATGCAGCACAGTAGAGTTCGATTCCATTTACCTCCCAACCAGAACAAACCAGTGAAGTTAATACAATCCTGAAAACTGCACCTCACACAGAAGAAGGCTTACTAAGAGGATTTATTTCTTCTAAAAGAGATAGGCTGTTAAATAAAGTGTGTGTGTATTTTGTGATAGCAAATTCCCTATTTGGATTATTTCAGCTCCTTCTCAGTGCTGCTTGATGGTATTTATTTTAATACTGATATCCTCTTTCCACCCTGTTTGGTCTGCTAATTCTCTAAAAAGCCCAAAGTTGATAGCAACCTCACTGTGGCACCGAGCTAAAATCAGTGTGCTTGCAATTGAACTGTATAGAGCAACAGATCAAATTAAGGACTTACTGACTCCCTGAGATCAGAGGGAAACATTCATTTTAATTAAGGCAATTATTATGTCACACCCTTTCACATCTTGCCACTAGACTTGCAGGACTAAAGCTATTTCTGCATGAATTAAAGTCTTATTAATATTTGGACAAAAGTGACTAAATGCTTTGATCATGTTTTGAAATGTTGGTGATACTCGTGTGGAGGCATTTATTGTCAGCTCACTGTACCTTCCTTGTTTCACTCTTGTCTTGACGCTTTTTCTCTTTCTTTACTTTCTCCAGAGTCTGTGAACAGGTGAGAGAGGGACACTGTCTGCCCCACTGTCCAGCGACACCATGAGCTGGAGCTTCCTCACGCGGCTGCTGGAGGAGATCCACAACCACTCCACCTTCGTGGGGAAGCTGTGGCTCACCGTGCTCATCGTCTTCCGCATTGTTCTTACTGCCGTTGGGGGAGAGTCCATCTACTACGATGAACAGAGCAAGTTTGTCTGCAACTCAGGCCAGCCAGGCTGTGAGAATGTCTGCTATGATGCCTTCGCCCCTCTGTCTCACGTCCGCTTTTGGGTCTTCCAGATTATCTTGGTGGCAATGCCTTCTCTCATGTACATGGGCTATGCTGTCAACAGGATTGCACGATTAGATGAAGCCAAGGGAGGAGCTGGATCTGCTGCTGTTAGGACAGGAGGAGGGGGCTACACGCACAGAAAACCTAGGAAAATGTGCTTTGGAGCAAGACAGCACCGAGGCATTGAGGAGACCGAGGAGGACCAGGAGGATGATCCCATGATCTACGAGGTGCCAGAGATCGAGCCCCCAAAAAGGCCACGGGACCCACTGCAGCCTACACCCAGACCCAAAATCCGACATGATGGGCGTAAGCGAATCCGAGATGAAGGGCTAATGCGGGTCTATGTTTTGCAGCTGGTGACTCGTACTGTGTTGGAAGCAGGTTTCCTTGCAGGCCAGTATTTGCTGTATGGTTTCCGTGTGACGCCCATATTTGTGTGCTCAGGGAAACCTTGTCCCCACAGTGTTGACTGCTTTGTGTCGAGGCCTACAGAGAAGACCATTTTCCTGCGCATTATGTATGGTGTCACTGTCCTTTGCCTCACACTCAATGTTTGGGAAATGCTCCATTTGGGGATTGGTTCCATTTGTGACATTCTTCGCCGTCGCCGTTGCCCACCTCAGGAGGATGAGTACCAGCTGGGCCTGTTGGGTACTAATGGGGGTGTGGAGGGTTCAGTAGGGGGAACAGGTCCTGAGGCAGGTTCTGAGGGAGGTGTAGGAGGAGATGGTGCTGCTGATTATGTTGGGTACCCCTTCTCATGGAACACCCCGTCAGCTCCACCTGGTTACAACATTGTTGTGAAGCCAGAACAGATGCCCTACACAGATCTTAGCAACGCTAAGATGGCATGCAAACAGAACAGGGCTAACATTGCCCAAGAGGAGCAGCAGCAGTTTGGCAGCAATGAGGACAATTTCCCCACTGGAGGAGAGGCCCGCGTAGCCCTGAACAAAGACATGATCCAGCAAGCTCATGAGCAACTGGAGGCAGCTATCCAGGCCTACAGTCAGCAGCACCGGGCAGAGGAGCAGCTTGGGGACAACCAGGATGACAAGCCCCAAAGTAACATTATCCAGGCCCAACCTCAGCCACAGCCACAGCCACAGCCTCAGAAAGAGCGCAAGCACAGATTTAAGCATGGGAAAGGCGGGAGCAGTGGAGGTGGAAGCAGCAGCAACAGTAGCAGCAGTAAATCAGGAGAGGGCAAGCCCTCTGTATGGATTTAACCCCAGAAACAGTGACCCATATTGAAACCGTGTAAATATTAGAGACTGGATGATGAGCTGTTGCAATTTTTCTTGGATATTTAAACACCATTATGCCTTACAGAATCCTGCAAGCTGGAGAAGATGCGTATTTGTGTATAATGGTGTGTAAAGAAAAAAAAAAATTGAAAAAGAAAAGAAAATGTGATACTGCAGCTGACAAATTGTTTTGTCTGGGTAATCACTGTCTAACTTGAAACATCACACCAACACAAAACTATGTTAGGCTACAGTCTGTCGTTTACATGTCTCGTTCTTCTCAAGTCCCAAAGCAGATTGCAGATTATTGACCTCTGTTTTCTTCCCTTTCACCCTTTTGGGAGAATCCCAGGATCATAATGTGTTCTCTTGCAAAATTAGACCGATTCCAAATTTAGATGACCACAATGTGAATGCAATAAAATGATGCATGATTCCATGGTGCCGCGCAAAGGATTGGCTTTATGATGCAGTGAGAAGATCACCTTCCTGAAGGCTGTGTCCTGTCACTCATGTTCCATGTCTGCTTCATTAACAGTGTTATATTGCTGTGACTTTGCATTTGACTGTGCGTTTGTAAATGTTTGTTGTGCATTTTTTGATAACAGTAGTACACCAGCTGCTACACAGAAACCTATGAGTACAGCTGGTGGATTTTTATCCAGTCTACATCTGAAATTTTCTGTGAAAAAATGAATAATAAGGTGCAGAAGCAATCCAGATTTTATAGTTTATTCTTAAATTTCTCATTTTCTCCTTATGGCTTTTCATGGCTCAGTATGTCATCGTTCCTCTATCTGCCTTGTATTTGGCTGCCCCCTGGTGGTATCTTCGATTAAACTTGATACTGGGGAGGAGATACCAGTTGCCAATGCTACCTACATCCAGCAACACCTTAACCAGCTGTAATGTTCCTTTTCTATTGACAATACTCGTGTCACTTATGTCTTCCCAGTGCTACAAGTCCAGTGTTAGATGCACAAGGCTGCAATATTACCACATTGTAATGGAATAGGTTTAAAGCCATTACTATAATACAGTGAGACCAAACACTGTTTGTGTGATGCAAGTGTCAGTGCCAAGATTTTATGCTAGGCTGCCATGAAGCCTGGTTGTTTGTAGCTTTGGAATACTGTGGCCATGCTACTCCACTTGTGGAAATATGCCTATGTGAGACCAACCCTTTTGTAAAAGTCATTTTTCTTTTTTCTTTTTCTTCTTTTTTTGTACAACAGTATGTATTGCATTTTTTCATATGGGATTTAAAATGATAAAACTTCAAAATGGAGTCAATTTTTATGTTCCAGACAGTGTTTTATATGAAAACACTCTGTTTTTCAATAAAGTTTTGTTTTGTTTTGTAAAATAAATAAACAAAAAACAAGATCTTTTGAAAATGAATTAGCTGTATGAATATTTATGTTTACTGTGATTTAAATTGCCTTCTAATTGTAAAAAAAAAAATGTTAAATAGGACATAGTATATTTTTATAATATGTTAACTACAGTGACTTAAAAAGTAAAGAAAAAAGTAAGTCTTTTCCTTGTATGTTGCCGTATCAGTATTTAATGTATGTAGAAAACCTCTGGGCTGTGTTTTAATAAACAGTGTCACTCCTTTTTCAACACTGGTCTGAGATCTGCTGAACACCCTTGTGGGTCACTGAATCCCTTGTCAAAATATTTTAAAGTGCCAAATAATTCAAATAATTTGAGCCCCGCAGTAGCTTCCCAAACAAGCCGTATGAAGGCAGGAGGAAAAACCATTAAAAAAGAAAGTAAATAAAGCTGATTTAATACATTTCATATTAAAGGTCTACAATTCTCTCAGTAAGCATTAAATGAACTGAACAAAACATCACTCGTGAAGCAGTGGCTGAACACATAGCTTTCTAAATATGGAATACAGTGCAGCAGAGTGCTTGAAAAACCTTTTCTGATTGTTCACCACTGGGCTCCACATGTCTGTTCATCAAGCCCAGCCATCATCAGACAGACATAAGTCACCTGAAGCAGTCCAACCAGCCTTACCCAAAGCAGTGATTGGCTTGTCTGAAGCGACCCTAATCCCAATAAGCCATAGGTGATTTACTGAGAATTTGCCAGTCCCTGTCAGTCTTTTCCCTAGAAGGCATATCAACCCTCATTAAATTATTCTCCAGTAAGCAAAGTTTCTCTGCTGAAGTGCTTTAGTGCTGCTGTTTTTGAGAGAAGGCAATGAGATCCAGCAGGGACCACAAGAGGGCAACATCCTGTTAAATATATGAGATCTTCAGGAGTGAGCAAGCAAGTAAAGGTCATTCTGTTAAAGTACCAGGAGGGTACTCAGCGACCCCATCTGCTTAAAGCTTCATGACTACCAGCTTGTCTTTATATAGTCAAAACATCTGCAAGTTGTATTGTTTAGAAACTGAAATTTGGCCAGCTATCCAGGTCAAAAGAATTACCCTGTGGCACATTTGTGTATTTGGCATGACCTGTTTTCTCTTCTGTGCTGAGTGACTGGCGAAAAAAAATAGAATACTAAAACAGAAAAATGTTCACAAATGGATTTTATCACCACTCTTATGAGAGTTTATGCCCCTCTGCATTCTGCCCCTGTTATCTACAGTAACATCCACTATTAACCAAACATCTCCAAAATCTTATCAGAGGGTTTTTTTCTTAGAAAAAAAAAACAAGAAAAAAAAACTAAGGTAAACTAAGATACCCTGTCTGATACATAATAGTGTGAACATGTGTTTTAGCTTCAGACAATAGAAAAATTCTCAATTCAAAAGTGTTCAAGCCTCCGGCTCTGGCTGCATATCTGTGTAAATTTCTTACATAAAAGATTGTTGTTTGTGCAAGTACTTCAAAAGCTACTTATCACAATTTTTGTATGACTATTTGTGAGCATAATGGGGCAACATGCTTAACTGTATTTGACTTTTTAACCCCCAAGTTACCAAGCAACTTAAATAACTACATTATATTTCCCATACTGTTTCCTATATCTGTGATAGATATTCTAATATGTGTTAAAGTAAATAACTATGTTTTTTCATTATTTTTATTTCACTGAAGATTCCTCTCAGTCAGTTGATCTATTTTCATCATGACTTGGGTCACTTTTGGTCATTATGCTGCTGCAGTAAATCTTGCTACTTTGTATTTGAACCATGAATAGCAATGCCGTAAGTAGTGGAAAATTACAATAAAATCAAAGCCTGTAAGTTAAAAAATAATAATAATAATAATATATTTCAGCCTCCACTTTATATTATCCTTGTCACACCATTGTGCCAATTCGTGTTAATGAAAAAACGGTAGCAGTATGAAGCATTTTAACAATTAAAATGATCAACAATATATATCAATATACAGCTGGAATCATAAATAATCCCACTTGGTCACTTGAGGGTTAAAAAGTTTCATCAAACTAAATTAACTGAAATGACAGTGGCTGTATTGGCAGTACTGGCAAAACTGATGATGTGCAGGTGTTCACATTCAAACATTTTATGACATAATTTACTGAGAGAAAGATTTTGCTGTCAAAGACAATAGAAATTCCAGGAAACATACGCACGCCTAGTGGTTTTTAAGAAACTTCGGTCTCACGTGAATTATCAAAGAAGAAGGAAGAGGTTTGTGGGAGCTGTTCAGGAACACCATAACTAGTCTTGTCAGCATCTGGGGGAGGAGCAATGCTCACACATTAAAAAAAAAAAAAAAAAAAAGTCCTTTTTTTTTTTTTTTTTTTTTGGTGTTTAAAAAAAAAAAAAATAAAAAACC
>VVHJ01044379.1:0-12112 GCA_015107715.1 Tylochromis polylepis | reverse complement strand
ATAACAGATTAAATGCCATGTTGAGGCTGTCATTTTTAGCATCTACGTGGATGTTAAAATCACCCACAATAATTATTTTATCTGAGCTGAGCACTAAATCAGACAAAAGGTCTGAGAAATCAGACAGAAACTCTGTGTAAGGCCCAGGTGGAAGATGGATGATAACAAGTAAGACTGGTTTCTGAGTTTTACAGCTGGGATGGACAAGGCTAAGCATCAGGCTTTCAAATGAATTAAAAGTCTGTCTTGGTCTTTCGTTGATTAATAGGCTGGTGTGAAAAATTGCTGCCACACCGCCCCCTCGGCCTGTGCTTCGAGGTTTCTGGTAGTTAGAATAACTCGGGGGAGTTGATTCATTTAAACTAACATAAATGATTAGCCAACATCTTCTGAAAGATGATGCCTTTGGGTTGAGGACTGTTGATGTACGCCATTTAACAGCATCCTTTGCTCCCATTCGTAGTTGCTTCAGTCGTTCACCTCAGTGCTGAGATTAATTAGGCTCAAGATGTGCCCACATCATGTCGCCAGCGGCTGCTTCATTTGTTGTATAATTTCATTGACATTTGATGATCTTTGGTTGCAGCATTGCTGCTGTCTCTTTCTGTAATGATGCAAAGTTAATAAAAATGTTTTAAAGCTTGCATTTCTTCAAACGCAGTCCCTAACCAAAAGCCTGCACCATTGTCATTAGTCAGTAGTACTTGGCTATAAAAATGGAAACCAGAAAGCTTCTGGCACCAAAGCACTCGTCTCGTGTCTATCAAGATTTACAGAGAAAAGGTTGCTAAAAACCACTAACAATTCATACCATTTTTTTCAACACTTTTATATACGTTTATAACAGCAGCTATTCTCATTTTTAAAAATCACACAAGTGGTGCTTTGATGTGAAATTAAGTCTTTCAGCCCCAGGTGCACTCTTACCAACATACGGAAATTACTGTAAATGTGAGACGAACACTTCACAACACAGCAGAGCTTCATAAACAGTGGGAAGCTTCACAATCAGGTTCTGGCTCATTTATGAAGTCTGAATTGTTCAGTTCCTCCCCTTTGCTTTCCATTACAAGTCCTCCTGCAGCTCTGCTGATGGACTTTTAATTTGTGGAGGCTCTTTACGTGCCTCAACACAAGAGAACAGACACAATAAACTACAGTCAGGCTGCTTTACGACTTCGCACACTTGTGGTTTTATGCAGTTGTTTCTCTTTTCTTCGAACATTTTAAAGGCCCTTAACGTTTCAGTTTTCTGCTGAATTTTGGTTGTGGTTTCTTGGATGTGCACAAATAAAGGACGTCTGTGAAATAGCTGCACTCTGTGGGTGGTCTCACTGGGTTTATCTCCTCACAGCACCTTCGCATTTTGCTTTTGTAATAGAGCATCGTTTCACAGCACACGGGATTATGTGCGTGCCCTTACTCAGGCTCCTCGTGCTTTTCTCTTGTTTCTTTTTTTGGACTCAAGCTGTGATAGATGCTGTATAAGGGGAAGCATTACAGGGTGATGCATGCTCTCCATCTGCTTTTTACACTAATTACCTTTTTGGGGCACAATTAGAAATGATATGTAACACCAGCTATGGATGGAAAGAGTCAGGCTTTTAATAAGGGCTGAAAAAATGGCTAAATAAACTGCAGCCAAATTAGATGACACCACTAAGCTGAAAGATAAAGTTTATAGGGACACAGTGTGCTCTTTCTACATTTTCCATTCATCAGCAAGTGAAGCTATATGATTTTTTTTTTCTATAATGTTTATAGAATAGTTTATATATCCAAGCTTTGCTGTGAGACCTGTGGGTTGGTCATCATCTTGTCAGAGAAAGCATAGTTAAAATGTTAAAGGTCTTGGTTCACAGACTTTAATTATACTGCAAACTGAATCATATCTGAAGGGAAACTAGTGACAATATTGTTTGTAGTCCAGATGCGCAGGCTAGACCTGTTTTCATGGGATAGGTGGCCTGCTACTGATCCACCATGCCCTACTAAAATCTCAGGTTTTAGTTTTAAAGAGTGGATTAGTAAGTTGTTGATAATAAGAGGGGAAATACAGATTTATTTGTAGTACACAGTTTAAAATAATGCAGTTTAACCACAATGCAACCTCCAGTACAGAAAAACAAAGCCATCCCTGTGTGTGCCAAAAACTGCAGTTCCTCTAATGACCACTTGAGTCTGGCTCCTAAAGTGAGTCAGTCCCCTTAGACTCACATGTTGTTTCCATTGTAGACAGTGTCAAAGATGGATGAAGCCATTGTAACATCACTTATTGGTTTTGGACTCATTCTGAAGCTTCATTAGCGTTCTTGATCAATGCGGTGTTAGTTATATGGAGGCACAAAGTACCATATGTGGATGAAAGGGTGCGGTGCTAAGTTATCAGCTAATGCTAGCAAACTACAATGCACACACATAGGTATTGGCTAATTAATGCTAAGTAACAGACTAACACGAAAAGTAGCACAACCTTTCTGGACCATCCACAACTCTGTGACTCATAATATTCATCAGATGATTCCATTAAAATAGTCTAAAAGGCACCAACAGCACAAACGTTGTCATCAGCACGAGGTCGATGGGGTCCAGCAATGGGGTCCTGTGTCCAGACACCTTTTAACTAGCGTGGCCACACCTCTAACTGCTCCCAATGGATGAAATATAACCAAACGACTCCACTCAGAGGTTTTATGATAGGGAAACTATCAACTGAGGCCAAAATATTTTTGTAGTCCAGAATGTAGCCAGTGACTTCAGTGGTGCATCATCACACGTGTATATGGCCATGTGTGTGCTGGTGCTGCAGGTCTGCAGCACACAGTAGCCCATGGATTGGCACTCTGTGTGAAAAAAGAGTCAAGATTAATGTATGTCAACATGACCTGACTGTAAATTGAGTCATTTTCACATCATTATCCACTTTGCCGAAATAAAAAACAGATGGTGCAGTTTTAATGCTTAAAAAAAAATCATCTTTCCAGTTTGGACTTGGTGTTTGACTTTAAGATGATTTATTCATGTTCCCTTCAAGGTTCACTCAAGAGATGATTTTTTTGTGTGTGTAATTTCTGTGAAGAGATGGCAAGTTTAATCCTAAAAATATATTGATTGGATAAATTTCTCTGCAGTTCTTAAACTTATCTTATTTTTTGAGGTAAGATCACTGTCTTATCACATGATCATTATGACTGAATGTTAGTTTGTTACTCAGAAATATTAGTAATTGTATTTAAGGTATTTTTATATTAAAGTATAGGCATATCCAGCTAGACATATCATACTTTCTGTCAAATTCTCCTTGTGTGCGTGAGTCTGTTGTTTATTCAGCTGCAATGAGAAGCTGATTTATTTCCTTCAGCTCCTCCCAACACAGACTGAGAATGCAGTGAAATGTGATTTGAGTAATGACTGGTCGAGCTTTACAGAATGTCTAGCAAGTAATGGGTATTGGTGTGCCTTCTTGGCCAGGTCTCCCTTAAATAAAGGTTAGCATTCAAACCTAACATTGAAAGTTATCATGTTTTGGGTTTTTTTAATGGGGGAGGAACTATGAGCATAAAAAATAGGTTAGGCAGTCTGAGCCTCGAAAATTCTGTCTGCATTAAACATACAAGCATAAGATTTCACAGCACTGCATAAGTGCCCAGTGATTAAACCTTAAACCACAATCACCAGTGCTGGTTCAGCTTAAATCTATTAGTCCTTTTTATTGTTTATTATCATAATATTGCATAACTGTAGCTGTTACCAGTTCAATTTGCCAGCAGCTGTTTCGCAGGACTTCAAAAAATAATTTCACATTTGAAGAGTTTGGAGTCAGTGCCTTTGACCTGTACACAGTTTGTCCCAAAAATCAACTGCTTCTACTTGGCAACTATAAAACAAAGTGTAACTGTCTTAAGAGGTTTTAAGAGCTTGGCTTCATAACTGTTGGCATGTATATCATACAAAATTTTTAGGAGCTTAAAATCATTACTTTATAAGTGTGTAGCATAAAATGTTCAAAAGATGGACATTTGTTAGTGAAGCCTTGAGATGAGCATTCTCACCATCACCGCCTTAGGGTTTTAAGCTGGATATGAGTGGGGTGTGGATCTGACTGTGAAATGCACTCTTAGGCTTAAAAACTTGTGATTGACCAGAGTGTCTCATGGCCACCCTCATCCATAACTCCTGGCTATGTGTAATAGTTGGAATGTAACACGACAGATAAATCAAAATTTCGCCGCCTTAAGGGTTTTTGGAATGTTCAGGATCTTTGATCTGTGAGTTTTTGGTCTTACTTTTGGCCTGAAGTGCCTCACATTCAATTAGTCAACATGTCGCACTGCCCTGTTGGTTGTATTCCTGGCTCAGGCCATCCAAAAGATCATAAACTGTTAGGTCTCGGATTACTTGTGGGACTTTTTGTGACTGTTTCTAGTCTCCAGGATTGGGGTTTCTCTCTGAATTGTCCTTCTTCGTAGATAATTCCACCCTGTTCATGAATTTTATCTATCTGGATGTTGTACCTGTGTGTTTTCCCGTAGCCTTTGGCTTCCCTGAGTCCTTCACAAGACAGTGGCATCAGGCCCTGTCCACTCACTGGGGCGCCGGGGGCTTATTCTCATCCAAGACCCTGAGGTTCTGGGGGCACAAAGTATCCAGTGTATCCACTTTGTAGAGGATGCCATATCTAGGCAACATCAGTCTTGCTGCGTGAGAGGCTGTAACTGATATGGAAGGCTTCAGTGCTGTGCTTCCAGTTCACAGTAAATGGTACTAGTGGTGATGCTACAGTTGGAGTGCACAAGCACACAGAACACAGCGCATCACAGTCTTCCTGTTGACCAATCTGTGAGTGCATTGACAGAACAGACTCCTGCACCAAATGGTTTGGGATGACTTGTATATCGTTACACCCTTCAGAGAAGTCCTGTCTCATTTTGCCTACACATTCAAACCTGGAGCTGGAACCAGCTTTTCCCATTTCTGAAATGTTATTTTTCAGTTTTATAATGAGAATCGATATTAAACGTTTTTTCTGGAGATAATCTTTCACACAACTTAATCCGGTCATATGACTCTCACTCAAGCAGTCAGTGCTGGTGGCTGCTTGAAACCTCATTTTGAAATAATCTATAAACTGTTTATGTAGTCCTCTCCTCTCAAACAAGCAGGAGACACCTCAGAAGAGGAGCAAATCAAAGCTGTCACAGCCAAACGCTACCTGCAGCTACATGACGTCAAAGAACATCTCTTGGCTGTGTGATTTTCAAGGATGTAATGGAAAGAATCGTCTTGTGCCTAATGACTCGGCAGAGGTTCATTGGTTCAGTGTGTGTGCAGACGCAAAAGCCAGACTTAAATGAAATGACGTAAAAAGGAAGTTCTCTAGCTACAGAAATATTGTAAACTAAATGTTTTGCCAAAAAGCAACATTCCTGTCATCTGTTGACTCTGAAGCTTGCCACTGTGGTGGATAGAACTTCCTCTCCTTTAACTCAAACATAAACACCACCGCTGCCCTCACCGCAATGCAGGACGTCACTGAAAATATGAAACATTATAGCCTCAGTGTGTGTGTTTGTTATTCTTAATGTGGCCACCACAGTTTGAAAATCCCTGGGCTGTAGTTTCTGTTCTTTGCTCGGCGTGCATCATTTTCAGTGCGTGTGTCATGTGCGTTATCGGTTTTCTAAAGACTGCTCACAGCAAACAGCCCTCACCCAACAACAAACGAAGTCATGGGGCTCCTCCCAGACGCCTCGCTGTATCAATAGTCAGACGTCACGAAAATCCTCACGCTCACTTCCTCATTGAGCCGACTTTGCAAGTTCATTTGCACTCATCTAATCTCCCAAACACATTCAGCTTATTCTTCTCTAACTCAGTGCTTCTTGCAGCCTGAGATGCATAACATCAGCATTATGGGGAATGAGAGACACTCCCCACTCTTCTTTGCTACTGCTTGACAAAATACAGAGAGCATCCCTTTCAGAGAGCCCAGGTGAATTATGGAAATGTGTTCTGTCGTCTTCTGAGCTTCAGTCACACTAATGTCTGCAGCTTACTGTCAGCACTGTGGCTTTTAACACGTAGCAGTTTATAGCTTGTACAGAACATGTGTGTATATGTACAGCCCTGCAGATATGTTACATGCATGTGTGACTGAGCAGGAAGAATGTCGTATGTTCCATTCCTTATCAGAGCTCCACGTTGATAAATGTGCAGACTCCTGCTTTAAGGACTGAGCATAAATTCTTAGTCTGATTAAGAGTTGGGGAGTTTCCTGGCCATGGATCAGAAATGTTCATTTGATGCCACTTTGTTATCACTTTTGCTTTGTGACATGGTGCTCCATCATTTGAGTAACACAGATTGTCACCAAATTGCACGTGGAGTTTGGAAAAAGTTGGTGTTTGTAGTAGAATCAGTCCTTAAAGTGAGTGGACAGACAGAACAATTGATTAAAATCAAATGCACATCCTCTGAAAGACAGAAATTTACATATGGTGGTGATGGTAACAGACACATGCTGTAATGCTGAGTACTCAATCTCATCACGGTTGACAGCATGTGACAGAAAATAAGAAAAAAACATAGATGGTTATCTCTGAACAAGTGATACGATTTTCCTCCTCCTCTGGTGAGCCTCTGAAATGTGTTGAGTGCAAAGAGGAGGCCGTCGCTGTTGGAATAAACCAACACTGTCGGGATGAATGCCAAGAATGCTTTGAGATGTGAGATGCATGACTGACTGACTGCGTGAAGGAATGTCAACCTCACAGGGAAGGTCAAAGGTCTTGAGGTCAAATTTCTGGGTCACAGTTAGACGACTGTGATTAATTATGCTGATGATGGTTGTGCTTCAGTCAGTTTTTTGAATCAGAGGATGACTTCTCACTGCTGCATCCCAAGACCCCAAACCTGAAACAGCTATTTTATTAAAGAGCTGCTCCATACTTTAATCACGCCGGCCATCCACACAACATAAATGTGCATACACACAGCTCGACACGCAGTCCTCTGTAAAGTCAACACATATGAGCACTTTTCTGACCTCATATGGCTCTTTTATGGAGATTTAGGTTTTGCTTTTCTTTGTCAACTCATAAAGTTCCCGAGGACAACACACAGCAGACATTAAGGTGACACACACTTCCCCTGCGCTGCAGTTCACCATAATAAGTGAAAAGGCTTCAGTTTTTATTGTGTCGGCAACACGTGCTCTGACATTTGGGAACACTATCTTCTGCCAAAGCATGCGAGGATGCCATCCCCCCACCAGGACACGAACTCGAGAAACACAGTCAGCAGAGATTGTTGGTCTCACTTAATCCATGTAACTGGATTTTAGATATGTGAAAAAGCAGCTGATGTGGAGAATCCAACTTTTTCTTTCACTTTTTTAAGTCTTTATGAAACAAAATAATCAAACTACGTTGAATTTTGATTCTGTTGTTCCATAAAGTTGCATAAGTTGCAGCACTGAGATGTCCTGATGTTTTCTCCCAAAAAAATAAGAACGCAGCCTGAGACGGTTGATAGTTTCAGATTTAATTAAAAATCAGATCACAGAATGTAAGTTTGATGTTTGTAGATTGCTCTGTTTACTAAACATTTACAAAGCTTCCACTATAGAATGATACTAACCAGCATTATGTGTAAAGTGGTGATGTGTCCTATAAAGTAGAATAATTGTTAAAGGATTGTGGATTGTACACGAGCTGAACTCTGTTCTACGCACAGCTCTGACAAAATACAAAATAAAAAGGGATATTGGTAGGTGGGATCACAGAAGACAAATCAAGTTCAATCGTGTGACATCTGCTCTGAAACTAAAATCTAAGGGCAGGAGCAGTATTTGGTTTCAGGACCATGGACAGCATCAGATAATATATCTGTGTCATGTCATGTGTCTCACAATGGCTTATGACGTCATCTGGCATAAACCCAGTCACATGTGATCATTACGGCATCATTAATCAATCTATTAGTGTGCTGTGATTCAATTAACACATGACAGAACTAATCAGAAAGGTGCTATTAAGTAAGAGTAGAGCTTCTTTATGCAGCTTTATGACTTGGTTACACATAAACGTTCATTTTTTTGTCCTGCACAGTTAATCTAATAGGACCACATGCAGATGTGAATGCGTCGCCTTGCTGCTTGTTCTGCATACCCTCTGTGTATACAGTGACGTGTGTACTGAGCATGCTCACGTGACCCTACAGGTTAAAAACCAGGTTAAATGGGCAATCAGTCAAACTTTAGTTTATAGCACCTTTCATGCAGAGTGACGAACACACAGTACATAGAAACTGACAAGCTGATAACAAGATGTAATAAAGCAAAAATAACAACCAACAATAAGCAATTTTAAAATAAACAGAAAAAAAGGAAAAATTTTGAAATGGTTGATAAGAGTGAGATAAATAAAATTAAGAAAAAATGGGGATGAAAAATGAAGTCATGCTAAAGTAAGACTGAAATTGAATAAGTGGGAAAAAAATAAGGTTACATAAAAAACAATAAAGGAAAATGCATAATAAAAATACAACTATGGCAGCTAAACTTTAATTGCTTTCCAGTCAGATAAAATCAAATCAAAATTATGACCTCAGCGGGGCTCCTGGGTGCATACGTTTTCCTCGGCTATGCAAATGAAATTATTCGGGTGTGTGAGTGACGAAAACATTCAGGCAGCAGATTCTCACTTTTAGTCAGTGCAAAACCCGTTTGTGTCTCTCCTTCAAGCTGCCGCGAAAACCGGCTTCTAACAAACGGACAACTGAAAGGAACACATTTAAGACAGCCAAGCCAGATTTTTATGTCTTTTATTGGGCAGAGACCTTTCATTAACAGGACACAGACGTCCTCATCTTAGATTTATTTTTCCAGTTGTATTTTTATTTTATTTTTTTGCACTGAACCAAATGTTGAGGTGAAAAATTCTCTTTATTATCAGAGTGGACAGAGCGTATTCAGCCAGACATATTAAAGAGGACCTTTTCTGCTCATTTTCAGCTTTTTTATTTTCATTGTTGGACATTCTTAGCAGCTTTACATAATTCAAAGTTCAAATTAATTCTTATGTATCTTATAATGCCCCCTCTGTCTTTTCATGGCTGTTTTGACTCAGTTGTGATCATTTTCCATTTGTTTTTCTCATTCTTATAAATTGTGCACATCTTCATGGTCGTTTTCAGCCTCTTACTGGAGATTTTGCATGTTTTTGTGATTATTTTGTGTCTCACTTTAGTCGCACTGTCTGTTTGTGGCATTTTTGCATTGTGTCAAAGTCATTTGATTGACTTTCTGGCAAAAAAACATCCAGGAGTGCCCTGCAGTTTATCTGGTGAGCATGCGCCACACTGAAAGCTGTCCTCACTGCAGAGGCATGGCCCTCCTATCATCCAAGATAAAAGATAAAAGGGGACTGTCGAGATATGTCTGCCAGTCAAATTCAGAGTGATAATGAGCTGTAATATACCATTGCAGTTTGTGGATATCATTAGTTTTGGAGCTCATTTTGCAGACAAATCAATTAAATTATGCTAATCAGAGCAGCACTTACCACTTGTTCAGCGATGCTGGGCCTCTGTGTGAGTGCAGGGGAGGTGGAGGGTGAGTGGGTGGAAGGACGTACGTCTCCATCTTTGTGTTCGCCAGTTTAATTTTCAGTCAGTGTTGTTTAGAAGGTTAAGAGCGATCACTCTGCTGGAAGCACTGAACGAGATACTCCAGATGAATCCTTCAGCTCTGAGTGCAGGGTATCATGACACATGGGGGCCAAGGCCGTCCAAGAGCCTCACTTTGTGGGATTAATTAGTGAACCTCATTGAGAACTTAATGATGCTGTCACAGGGCTTTTCACTACCCCCCCCCCCCCTTTTTTTAAAGTAAACATATTTAAACTGGAAACATGAGTTAGGCTATGGATGAAGGGAGTTGATTGTCACTCTATAATTTTCGGTCTGACAACCTTGTAAGTGCGAGAGGCGTAGGTGTGCCACTGACAAGGAGCTCGTGTTTCAGCTGACAGCACCACAATGCTTGTCACTAGATGTTTTCCTCCAATCAAAAGTACATTATTCAAATCTTTGGAAATGTCAACAGTGCAAACCTCAAACTTTTGATACATTATGCTTTTTGTTTCATTCGGAACCTCCAGCAGCTCTGTGAGGCTGTCACAGAGCAGGAGGAGAACTCATGGGTTGAAAAATGATGACATAACCATCCCCGCGGCTGTGGAAAATCCTGACCTTCATTTTGGCTCTCTGGATGTCAGCGAGGGCCCAAGTGGGGTCAGAACAGCACAGTCCTGTACTGTTCTGTGGGGTATGGGAGTGTGACCTGCTCTGCACACCCACTATTTTCACACAGGCGCCATTCAAACACTGGAAGTAGTCCTGATGGGCCCGACTGTCAAGCTTGAAAGGCTTCCCTTCAACTCTGTGATAATCTGGGGTCAGTTTGGCACGAGGGGCCCATAGTCCCCAGTCTCCGCTTCAGTACAGCTGTGCCGAGGGACAAACTGCATTGTGGGTAGGGCCAAGGTGAGATTGCCAGAAATGATATTTTTCCTAGAGGAAATGGATTGTAATATGAAAAACCTTTTTAAAATTCCAGTAGTTTCTCAAATGCTTGCGAAGTTGTTTTAAAAGTCAGTCCGCTGCCAGCTAGGAGTCTTTATCGGCTTATCCGGTGGTGACTGTTCTGTGGCCTGCTGAATGGAAGTGGAAATGGATTGTGTGTTTCCAGGTTAAAATAACAACAAAGTGCCTCATTTCTATGCTGGAGTGATTGCAGAGAGTTGACTCATGTAGAGGTGCACCGATCTGATATCTGGATCAAACATCAGTCCCATCCTGACTGAAAAAGCTGACTCAGGTATTTTGACCAATGGCCGAAATGACTTGTTGAAGTCTGCAGAGCATCTAACCAGGATCCCTCGTAGACACTACATTTGAGTTTTGGGTACATGCGAATGCAAGGAGGCAGACCCGGGGCACCCTGAAGAGTTACTGGTTGAGGCTGAATAGTTCAAAAGATTCTCTCCTGTGTGTTTTCCTTGACTTTGAGGTAAAACTTCAAGACATGAAGGAAAGATGTGAAGGAGAATTCAGGAGAGGAAGCCTTTCTTTTTTAAGTTTGCATTTGATTGGTGATTGTAATTTGGTTGCAGTTGAGGACAAATGGCTCTGTGATAGACTGGAGACCTGACTCCCCTCAGTGACAGCTGGGATAGACTCCAGCATCCCAACAGCTCTGAACTGGATAAGCAGTTATGAAAATGAATGGATGGCTCTTTACCTGCAGTGAAATTATTGATGGCAGTTACACTACAGCTGTCACTTCACTTTGATCATTGTTTAAAGTTCAAACACCCACATATTAGCCGGTTTTGGCACTAGAGGGTAAATGCAGAAATAATTTAGATTACAGTCTTCTTCATTTGGTACTTACGCTGATATATTTTTTCCTGAACCACTGGATCATGTATCTCATTTCCCTTTATGAAGGATGGTCCACTGTGTCCTTTGCTAAAGGAGGTAATAGAGGAAGCATCTTTCCTTGGTATTTAGAGAATTCAACCAACCAGTTAGGAACCTTCCTAAGCAAAGGTGACTATTTGACCACAACCTTCATCTCTCAGCTGCTTAGGCTGTTGAATGACTTGCAGCATTTGTTTAATTTGTGCACTTTGAATTTTTAAACAGGTCCTGCACATTGTAATCCATCTTTATTGGTTAAATGTCATTTCTGGCAATCTGACATTGGCCCTGCCTGTAATATATATGGATGGATTAAAGACTTCCGACTTGTACACTAAACACAGTTAATTCAATAAAGTCATTTATTCTGTATCAAACAGTAAATGGGAACTGTGGACACTTTTCATAGATGCAACACGGTTTTATTGCGGACAGAAGAAGCTACCACTGCTTTCTCTGTTCTGTAACTGCTGGTGAGGGGTTTGCTTGGATTTCAACAGGGGTGTAAATAATGACCTGAAATTCTGTAATTAAAGGTGTGTTCATGAGTTGAGGCGAACTTCAGAGGCCTAAAAATGAGACTTCATTATGACTGTGTAACATGAAACAGGCTGTGTTGCTGTCATTG